>SJYA01001512.1:331695-435609 GCA_006410615.1 Neotragus moschatus
AGCAGGGGGGATAGGGTGGGGGGTGGGGGTGAGGTATGCACCACATAGGGGACAATCTGTTCAGGGATATTAGAACTTCTTCTAGTTCCTCCTTTCATAAGAAAGAAATATTAATTCCTCACCCTGAAACCAGACAAGGCATTCTGAAAGAAGAGAAGGAACTCCACAACTCAGAAGGGTTTATGATAACTTGAAAGTTTGTGGTACTGTTTATAAATAACATAAAATTTGAAATGTTTCATATTTATATTTACCTTATCTTTTTAGATTTCTGTTTTAGAATACTTTATAATACATGTACAAATTAGTACAACAGAACATGTTTCTTTTATTTTAGAACACGTTTCCAATTCATATACCTGCTGCTGCTAAGGCGTTTCAGTTGTGTCTGAATCTGTGTGACCCCATAGACGGCAGCCCATTAGGCTCCCCCGTCCCTGACATTCTCCAGGCAAGAACACTGGAGTGGGTTGCCATTTCCTTCTCCAATGCATGAAAGTGAAAAGTGAAAGTGAAGTCGCTCAGTTGTGTTCGACTCTTCGCGACCTCATGGACTGCAGCCTACCAGTCTCCTCTGTCCATGGGATTTTCCAGGCAAGAGTACTGGAGTCGGGTGCCATTGCCTTCTCCCAATTCATATATCTAAATCAATCTATTCCTCTATCTACACACACACACACACACGCGCGCGAGGTGGAATAGCTCTGCTTAAAATGTCTATTACGGGTACACTATCAAAACACTTTGGAAGCTTGTCTTAGAACATGAGTGCCTCTCTCCCTTTCTCCATAACAGGCTTCCCAGGTGGTGTTAGTGGTAAAGAACTCGCCTGCCAATGCAGGAGAGGTAAGAGACGCAGGTTCAATCCCTGGGTGGAGAAGATCCCCTGGAGGAAGGCATAGTAACCCACTCCAGTATTGTTGCCTGGAGAATCCCATGGCCAGAGGACCCTGGCAGGCTATAGTCCGTGGGGTTACAGAGTCAGACATGGCTGGAGCGACTTAGCACGCACATTTACTCCCATAACCTGGCTGCATTCATTGAGATACCCTTTGGTATAATATCTCAGTGCAAACATAGCTGGCATCTATTTAGACCTGTGATTTCCAAACCTGACTGTGTATAAAAATGACCTGGAAAATCAGATTCCTGAGCTTTATCCTCAGCAAATTCTCCCTCAGTCTGGGATGGATCTCTCAAAACTGTAATTTTAAAGAGCTCCTTACATCACTCAATGCACTGGCAGCTATGGGAACCACTGGTAAAGGATGACATGGGAATGTGTTTTGTCGATACAGATATCCAAATATTGAAATGCATATGTATTTGGATCTCCTGTATCATTTTCTCTTTGTCTTTATATCCAATGATGCTCTTTAAAGAAAAGGAAACAAGTCTTCCTCACTCATAGTAAACATTTTGCTCAGAGTACATGTACTAGATAAATATTATTTGGTGGCTTTGAAAGATGAAAAAAAAGGCTAAGTTGTCTTAAAAGCAGTGAGGAGACATCATAAATGATAGATGAATAGTAATTGAAAATACCAAACACTAAATATTTGCAAAGTAGTTAAGTATTTCTGACCTGGAACCAGAATGGTAATAGCTGTCTGTACTGCCTTTCGGATGATACTGTCTAAGGCAAACATCCAGTGTGGCTTGATGTTATGATTCCGAAGAACTTTATTGACCTGGAGAAAAAGAGTGATATATGGTTTATTTTAATATTTAATTGCAAATAACCTAGCTGATGCATGCATTCGAATGATATTCTACCAACAATAATAACTAAAAGGTTTCTTCACTCTGATCTGTGAATAATTTATGTCACCAGAAAACAAACGAAAAATTGCCACTTCAAAATGAAGTTTGGTGCTTCCCATGTAATCAAGTGAGATATACCACTTCAATGAAAGGCAAGCTAGTTAAATGGGAATATTGCCTCTTTGGGACTCAGTATCTGCAACTTCTGCCTTTTATGATGTCACCAGATTGGATGGTGGAAGTGATAAAGGAAGGGGAAAAAAAAAAGAGTCCCTCTCCTGTATTCTTGACTGGAGAATCCCATGGACAGAGGAGCCTGGCAGGCTACAGTCCATGAGGTCGCAAAGGGTTGGACATGAATTAAGTGACTCACACACACGTGCATCGAGACTATGTATTTCCTTTATATGCTCAAATGTTACGGCTGCTGTTCAACACAACCAAGCACTTCAGCACAATGTGATGACTTGAATGTGCCAGTCGCTGCTTAAAGGGGGAATATGAGAACACACGTGCTGCCTACAGACCTGCCATGGTGTGTGCCTTGTTTTCTACCCCACAATGGCTTATATATTTTTTAAGGGGAATAAACCATCGAACTATTCCAGACAATCTGTTTACATTAAAAATCTTTGTTGTAAGACTATCTTTTTAAAGTGACTCGTAATGTTTCACTTATTTACACAGACATTGACACAGATATATGCATTCCCTTTCTTTTTAACAATTATGGTAAAATATGCATTCCATCAAATTTACCATCTTAACTGTTTTTAAATGTGCAGTTAAAGTGGCATTTTTAAGTGGCACCAAGTACGTTGACACTGTTGTGCTAGTGTGAAATGAAACATTTCCTGCTGTATCAGTGGGCAAGAAACGTCACAGCCATTAGCGATTTCAGGCCTCCTAACGTAAATGAGGGCTCCCAAAACTGTGATCCAGCAGATGCCACCATCCCCAACCATGGCAATTACTGGTGGGGTGAAGAGATAGGATGCCAGAAGCAGCCATCCGCCACACCTGCCACCCCTTACGGTAAAAAAGGAATTAAGGATGTAAAGCATCTAGAAACTGATTTGGCCCCCTGGTAGCTGAGGTGCCTGTGAAAGGAATGAATTCAGAGGCCTGCCTCTTTCCCTACATAGAAAACACTAAATTCCTTAGCTTGATATCTGGTTTTCCTTGCTATTTAACAATAATCTTTGATGTTCAGGTTGCTTGCCCCCTTTGCTGCAAACTTGTATATAGCCTGACTCCCTCTCCTGTCTCTGTGCAGATTTCACAGAGCTACTGAAAGGCTGTCTTCTGGGCTTGGAGTCCTTAACACTCCCACCAAATAAATAACTCTCTACTTTCAGGTTGTGGCTCATTTTTTAGTTAACACTATCATCACCATCGTTCATCTCCAGAACTCTTTCATCCTGCAAAATTGAAACGCTACACCCGTTAAACAATGATTCCCCCCGCCCTCTCCTCCCAGTCCCTGACAACCACCATTCTACTTCCCATTTATGAATATGACTATTCTAAGTGTCTCACACAATCAAAATCGTGCAGTCTTTTTGTGTCTGGCTCATTTCACTTTAGTGTAATGTGTCAGAACTTTGTTCCTCTTTCAGGCTGATAATATTCAATTGTATGGGTAAGCCATTACCTTTTTATAAATGACTTTTATCATAAGGCTAAGAGAGGTTTATTCAAAATTTGGTTTAACTCCACTAATTTCTGGTTGACATCTGACTAGAGATCTTAGAGGAAGCTGGGGAGAAGGTGACCTAGCTGCAATCTCACACCAGAAGCTAGAGTTCCAGTGGCTCATTCCTGCCCTTGATCATCTTCATCAAAATCCCCCAGTGCAGATGGCTGTCTGTCTGAGGAATTCCTCAGAGTGGTTGTTCTCAAGGACGTGGACCATTGCTAGGTTCCCACTTGTTCTAGGAAACCCCTTCAGAATGATTTTGTCCTGGCACTTTCTTAAAGGACTCGCCTGATTATTTGACTAATATGGGTAAAACATTTAGTAACTGATAGTCTTTCTCTCAAGGATCCCAAAGAGAAAATGGAGGACGGGTCCTCTATCACCATGACCAGCTCCTCGCAGCCCCTCATTAAACAGTATATTACATCCAGGCCATTCTTTGGGTTCATTCTCATCCTGGACAGTGCAAGTCCATCCTGGACAGCTCTAGTCAGAGCAAGAGCAGGTAGGGGTGTGTGTGTGTGTGTGTGTGTGTGTGTGTGTGTGTGTGACTTGGTCTGTGGCCCAGGATTACAACTAACCCACTCTCAATCTGAACTCTACTTGCCTGTTTGCTTTCCAGCCTCTAGACTGGAAGCCAAATGTGTGAGCAAGCTGCAAACTCACTGAGTTATTTGATTGTATTTGCAGCTGGCTGGGGTTCCCTAGTTACAGAGAAAGTATGCCTTTAGCATTATATTAAGCGACAGGCCTGGCCAGTTGCTCTCATTTCCCATGACGTCAATTGAGTCGGGAGTGTTGCCCTGCCTACGATACAGCATAAGACTGAGCAGCTTGCACAGAGTTCCAGGGAACACAAGGTCACTGAAGGATTACAATTTAGTTTTAAATCAGGGATCTTTTGATGCACCAAAGGCAACTGTCAAGACATCTAGGTAGGAGCAATAAACTCATTAGGACTGAGTCAATTTGGAGAAGTTACCTAAAATGATGCAAAGTGCTTCCCTATTCACATGGCTGGCACCTTGGGAACTCTCTTATTTCTGTCTCCCGCAGTCAGTTGTAAGGGCTTCTGGGAGGGACTTCAGGCTTTTTTTGGTACAAGTTCCACAGGCAAGCCTCATTCAAGATATCACATATGGTTTGAATCAGGCTTCTGGAAAACTGGCTTCAAGTTTGTGTTGCATAGCAACTCGCTATGAGAGCGAGGAACTGTCAGTGATCTCTCACCAGAGCCTGTGAATTAATTTTTATCCAATGATGCCCTGTGGTCTAAAGGATATTTCTGGCTAGGGAGCAGTGAATATTTATTAAACAAGTATGTTTAAAATGTTCTGTTTGGAAAACAGAGCAAGGGGGTAAAATTTGGATCATTCTGATCATTCTGATCTGTACGGTTACATTTTTCCGAGTGACCACTAGATGGCACTTTTCATATACACTAGAAAGTGCAGGACTGAATAGTGCTCTGTTGCTAAAATCATCAAAATAAATAGTGACCAACTACATGATTTCATAAGAACAAAGTGCAGCCATGGGAGATGTCTGTGAGTGTTGTTATTTTCCACGGTGTTCATTTTATGTGTATCTAACCTGGGGGAGACATCAGATTATATAACAAAGCTACTGCTTCGAGGCACACAGACAGGCAACCATCTCATACTCATGTTCTAAAGAGAAAAGAATTCATTACAATGATTAAATAAAGAAAAGGCAACAAATCTTATGTTTTTATCCTATTTTCTGACTAATTTTAGCTGGAGTGTCTGGGAAAACATGGGCGAAACATCATACTTACAGCATCTTGAAAACCAAAGAGGACCACCTGGACCTGACTGATCCCGTGGCTGTCGAAGTCCAGCTCCAGCTTCAGCTTGGACAGGGTGGTGGCTATGATCTTCCGGTCCGTGGACCTCACAAATTCTCTGAGGCTTGTGACCAGAGTTGTGATGTGTTCCCATTTTAGTTTAGGCTCTTCAGCCCCCTGTGAATAGTAACCAACAATCTGTCAGTAGGTCAGATATTTTTGTACTGGATGTATCAGCCATGGGCCTGGCGCCCTCACAGCCCCTGTTGAGAAGAACTGAACTTTTTTATACTTAGTATCAATAGTCCCTGATAAGCGGGATCAGCCATATTTGAACTATGGCTTCTCCCCCTGCAAAAAAAAAAAAAAAGAAGAAAGAAAGGAAAGGGAGGACCTTGGGAAGGAAAGAAACCCACTACATATACTGTCCAACAGCCGTGATGTAGTCAGATGGACAAACAGGGACAGGCAGAGGCTGTGAGATTCTACTTTCAGAAATTTTAATTGAGAGCTAAAGAGAGATTCAGGCAAAGAGCCATAGGATTTCAGGCTCAAAGTCTGCCCAGAGAGAGAAGTCATAAACCAGGGTGAGAGTACATTGAGTTATAAGGAAGCACAAGGAATAGAGTTGAGAATGACGGCTGGTAGAGAAGGAGATGGAAATGGGTGCCAACGGCACCCAAACCAGAGAAGCACAGACTATGGGACTTGAAGGCCTCGGAATTACACTCCAGTTTCTGTCTCTGTGAGGCTCCGAGAGACGCTGTGGTTGAACTTAACCTGAGAATCCATGTGTCTGCCTACATGTTCCTAGTCCTTCAAGTGTCCTTGAAAACACATCCATTCTTTGTAATCAAAAGCAGCTAGCATAAGTTGTCTATTTTACACATAGTATCAATAGTGTATATGTATCAATCTCAATGTCCCAATTCATACCACCCTGCCTAGCTCCCCAGTAGCCATACATTTGTTCTCTGTCTCTATTTCTGCTTTGCAAATAAGGTCATCTATATCATTTTTCTAGATATATTCATTAATATATGATATTTGTTTTTCTTTTTCTGACCTACTTCACACGTGGAATCCTAAGTGGGAGGGAAACTCAAAACGAAGGGGATATATGTATGTATATGTGGGCTTCCCAGCTGGCACAGTAGTAAAAAGTCTACCTGCTTATGCAGGAGATGCAAGAGACTTGGGTTTGATCCCTGGCTTGGGAAGATCCCCCTGAGTAGGAAATGACAACCCACCCCAGTATTCTTGCCTGGAGAATCCCATAGACAGAGGAGCCTGGTGGGCTACAGTCCATGGGGTCACAAAGAATCAGACACGACTGAGCATGCAGATTAATTCTGCTGTGCAGTAGAAGATAACATAATATTGCAAAGCAACTATATTCCAATAAAAATTAATTNAGTATTCTTGCCTGGAGAATCCCATAGACAGAGGAGCCTGGTGGGCTACAGTCCATGGGGTCACAAAGAATCAGACACGACTGAGCATGCAGATTAATTCTGCTGTGCAGTAGAAGATAACATAATATTGCAAAGCAACTATATTCCAATAAAAATTAATTAACAATAAAAACATATAAAACATTTTGCTATTAAAAGGAGCTTGCTTCAAACTTTATCCTGGAAACCATTCTTTACACACCAATAAGACAATCAGTAATAAGGATGGACCAAATGGATGACTTCACATATTAAAAATTAAATATTTAAACAAATTCCCTTCCTCAAGTTGAACTTTTACTTTGAGCAAGAAACGTTATTACTTAAAGGAAACATAGTAGAATGCTATTGATCCTCATTTAAGAAAGAAAGGGATTTTTATTATCCTCATTTCTATCTCGTATTCTGTATTTTGTTACTGCATCATTAAAATTAAATTCCTCAAGTGGGCTTTAAAAACGACAATTTCTAGGAGTCTGTTAAAATAAAAGAGAAATGCCCCATCAAGTTTGTTCTCTCAATCTATTTTCATTTGGGAGCTCCCTCTCATGTTTATGCTTTGATGAGAAAAGATTATATTGAAAAGCTTGAAAGCTATCATTAAGGGAATATTTGAAAATCAGGCAGGGAACAATTATAAACTTTGTTTCTTTTCTTGCCACAAACTAAATTACACTCAAAGTAAAGATTCACAAGCAATATCATAAAAACATGAAAACATGTTCGAGAAGAAAAATGTGTGCTATTTAGAAACTGGAAGCTTATCTTAGTGAAAAATCAGTTACATGTTTGCCAGCAGTTTAAACAGCAAACATTTTTTGGACATTTGCTTTGTTTTCACAAGAGAAAAACATGCTTCTTCTGGTTTTTTGATGTTACTGTCCCTATCCTACAAAGGAACACTCTACCCTGGGAAATGTTTTTCATCTGGGGAATTTCATCACCTACATAATGGTCATAATAATGGTTGTTTCTGTTCTCAAGTCTGCCTCCTCACGTGTACTCATTAACATGCCTTTATGAACAAGCATCTTAGCTTATCAGGTGAGACTGATTCAGTATCAGAAGGTAGCATCTGACAGTGTGCCTTTCCTGAATACTCAAGAGGACCATCCTAGATTCTCTGGCAAAGGGGCTCTGCCTTCTTTGTCCTTAAACTCCTTCAAAGTGATGAGTGGATTTCAGAAGGATGTTACAGACTGAAAGTGCTTTCATGGGCCACTTTGAGGATCCACACTTCAGTCTTGTCATAAAGGGGCAGGCTTAAAAGTAAAGATGTATCTAGAAATATTTAATACAATGAAAATACATTTTCATCTGGTCATAGAAAAAAATCAGATACTTGATAACTGCTTGATAATGATGATATCAACAATAATAGTTAACATTTATGGAATACTCCCTATTATTGTCTCAATGATTCATGATCTTAGTTACTCCCCGTAGCAACTCTTTGCTACAGTGACTAACTCCATTGTTTTCTCAGTTTTACGGATTAGGAAATTCAGCCTCAGAGAGGTTAACTAACTTGCTCAAATCACATAGCCTTTAAGGGGTAGAATCAGGCCTCAGAGTCAAGTTGAGGCTGAACCCAAGCTCCTAATCATTACCTTCTACTGCCTCACTTAGCTGTCTGAACCAGCAGTAAACCTGGGTGGGGACCTGCTCTACCGTGCCCCTTTCCTGGGGCCACGGGATGCCCCAGGAAAGGATTCACAGCGTCTGCAGCAGTCACCATCAGCAGGACCCTGTCTCTCGCTTGACAATTCTGGATTTACTAAGCGACTGTGACCAGCAGTTTCTGGTCAGACTCATACTGGTCACTTCATACTGGTGCACTGAGGCAAGCCCTCTGACAGAGGAAAGCTTTTCTTTCCTTTCCCCTTTTGTAGAGAACATTCAAGCATTCTTAAATCACAAGGAAGTCACAGACACTTGAATAGGATTGAAGCCAAGTGAAGTTTCTCAGTCGTGTCCGACTCTTTGCGACCCCATGGACTGTAGCCTACCAGGCTCTTCCCATGGGATTTTCCAGGCAAGAGTACTAGAGTGGGTTGCCATTTCTTTCTCCAGAGGATTTTCCCCACCCAGGGATCTAACCCAGGTCTCCCGCATTGTAGGCAGACACTTTACTGTCTGAGCCACCTGGGAAGGCTTGAATAGGATTAGCCAACTCCAAAACTTAGGAATTTCAGCACAGTCATGGAGGCAGTCTTCTTCTAGGCTCTCTGCTGAGGGCTGAGACCATGACACGAATCAAAGCAGACAAAGAAAAGCCCCAAACAAGCAGACGTTTTTCTGTATTAGCAAAGCACACCCACAGGGGATGATTATGAGATCTAAGCAATCACTGGGTTCTGGGTACTGACCTAAATCAGAAGCCTTCACGCCACAGTGGCTACTGGTGATTCCTTCTCCCAAACCCAAACCCCGTCCCCTCCCCTGCTGCCTGTTTCTCCCAGGACTTGCCACCCTCTGGAGTAGCAGGAGGGAGAACAGTATAGCAGGAGGGAGAGCAAGGTCTGTGCTCCTTAGAGCCAGACTGCCTGGGTCTAAATCCCAACTCCATCGCTTAACACTGTGTGGCTTCTGCGAATTACTCAGCGCCTCTGCACCTCCTCTGTGCAAAACGAGGAGACTAACAGAACTACTGTTGCAGGACTGTGGCCACAGGAATTGAGTCAGTAGAGACCCAGGAACTACTAAGAACAATATCTGGCCCATAGAAAGTATTTGCTATTATTACTATATATTTGGGTTTCCCNGGCTTCTGCGAATTACTCAGCGCCTCTGCACCTCCTCTGTGCAAAACGAGGAGACTAACAGAACTACTGTTGCAGGACTGTGGCCACAGGAATTGAGTCAGTAGAGACCCAGGAACTACTAAGAACAATATCTGGCCCATAGAAAGTATTTGCTATTATTACTATATATTTGGGTTTCCCTGGTGTCTCAGATGGAAAGAATCCACCTGCAACGGGGAGAACTGGGTTCAATCCCTGGGCTGGGAAGTTCCCCTGGAGGAGGGCATGGCAACCCACTCCAGTATTCTTGCCTGGAGAATCCCCATGGACAGAGGAGCCTGGCAGGCTATAGTCCATGGGGTTGCAAAGAGTCAGACATGACTAAGCGACTAAGCACACACACACATATTATATATTTAACATAGATAGTAACATATATGTAACATACATAGTATATAATAACATTTAACTATACATTTAACTACTGTATATTCAACTATGTGCTTACTATATTTTTATTGCTCTTCTTGCTCCACAAGAATGTCAGCTTCAATGGGACGCATCTATTTTTTCCCATTTTGTTCCCTCTAATGTCCTAGCATACCCAGCACATAGATGGGGGGATGCCCGGCATCTAGTAGATGCTCAGTAAATAGTTGTTGAATGAATGGTCTCCAATTACTGCACAGTTGCTCCTTCTATCTAAACTTGGTTCTGCTTCTTTATCTTACACCATCTGATTCTCAGTCCTTGAATGACCACAGTGAGCAGATGGAAAAGCACAAGTGACAGCTATGGGTTCCAAACTACTCCCATCTCAGCCACATCTCCAGATGCCTTTGTGGTATTCTCAGCACTTATTCCACTTCCAGTTCAGAGCTTGGCTGTCCCTCACCCAGGGCACCTCCTTTCAGGGCCTGCTGCTGCTGCTGCTGCTGCTAAGTCACTTCAGTCGTGTCCAACCCTGTGCGACCCCATAAACGCCAGCCCACCAGGCTCCCCCGTCCCTGGGATTCTCCAGGCAAGAACACTGGAGTGGGTTGCGATTTCCTTCTCCAATGCATGAAAGTGAAAAGGGAAAGTGGAGTTGCTCAGTCGTGTCCGACTCTTAACGACCCCATGGATTGCAGCCTACCAGGCTCCTCCGTCCATGGGATTCTCCAGGCAAGAGTACTGGAGTGGGGTGCCATTGCCTTCTCCCTGCTTACTCCATGCAGCTTCCCTTTAGGACTCAAGTCAGAAGTTTTCCTAGAATACATAGATGTCAGTTCTCCCTGTATCCAGAGACCCTGATGACACACACATGGTGTTTCAGCTCCTCCTATGGAAACTAAAGACGTGAATATTAGAGAATTCCTAAGGTGATGGAACCAGCAGAGAAACTTTGAGGGCTTCTCAAGATAAAGACAAGCAGGGACCATAGAGCAAGAGCCAAGAAAGAGACAGCCTGGCTTCATTTACATTCCAATAAAAGCTGAGACCAGGTAAAGTACTGGACTGAGATGGAAACTTGATCCAATCCTTCCAGCTTCACCCTTTTTGTAGCTATTCTAGGACAGAAGGGAGGAGAGAAATTACATGTCATCATGGTAATCATGGAAGACAGGTGGTTGCCACAGGTGCTGAAGTAGGTTCACAAGTCCCTGACACCCACAGAACTAAAAGAGGATGCAAGTGTCATGTCTGGGCCAAGTATGTCTGGGGAGTTTTATACTCAAGAGGAGGCCTGAGCCTCTGCTCCAGGCAAGCAGGCATCACCTGCAGTGTAGAGGTGGTGGAAACCCTGTTTCTACTAGGACAGAGTTGGGAGGGGATTTGTCCTCATTTCTATAAGCAGAATCCCAGGGAATACATTTTTCCAGGTATTAGGGATAAAACTGTGTCATTTCTCCCATCCCCCAATTCATGTGTTGAAGTCCTAACCCCTCAAGGTGACTGTATTTGGAGACAGGGTATTTAGGAGATAACTAAGGTTGAGATCATAAGGGTGGGGCCCTAATCCAACAGGATTAGTGCTCTCATAAAACAAAGAGACACTAGAGGCAGAGAAAAAAGGGCAGGTGAGGACACAGAAAGAAAGTGGCCACCTGAAAGCCTAGAAGAGAGGCCTCAGGAGAAACCAAAGCTGCCAACACCTCAATTTTAGACTTTCTGCTTCCAGACTGTGATAGAGAAAAATTTCCTGTTGTTCAAGCTACTGAGTCTAAGGTATTGTGTTATGGCAGCTCAGCAAACAAATACACCAGGGAACAGAGTTTGCCCAACTTTGTTTTTTTTATTATACCATGTATGGCCTCTTACCGGAGAAGGCAATGGCACCCCACTCCACTACTCTTGCCTGGAAAATCCCATGGACAGAAGACCTTGATAGCCTGCAGTCCATGGGGTCCCTAGGAGTTGGACACAACTGAGCGACTTCACTTTCCCTTTTCACTTTCATGCACTGGAGAAGGAAATGGCAACCCACTCCAGAGTTCTTGCCTGGAGAGTCCCAGGGACGGGGGAGCCTGGTGGGCTCTCGTCTATGGGGTCACACAGAGTTGGACACGACTGAAGCAACTTAGCAGCAGCAGCAGCAGCAGCATGGCCTCTTACCACCATAGATAATTTACTTATTATTCCCTATCTCCCTATACTTGACTGGAGCCCTCCAAGCACAGGGGTCTCTGCTGAGTAATTGAGGTTTCTCAGATGCTCAGAGGAGCCAGTTGCAGGTGGCCTCAAGCTAACGGCGGGCAGCAATTCACATATCTCAGTGGATGTTTACTGTCTAAATGAATAAATGAAAGAACGGTGAAAAGATTTGCAGGGACCCACCAGAACTTCACCAACATTTTGCTTCTGACTTAAAAATAAGTGAAAAGTGAACGTGTCAGTCGCTCAATTGTGTCTGACTCTTTGCAGTTCCATGGACTGAAGCCCACCAGGCTCCTCTGTCCAAATAATTCTCCAGGCAAGAATACTGGAATGGGTACCATTCCCCTCTCCCGGGGATTGTCCCAACCCAGGGACTGAACCTGGTCTCCAACACTGCAGGTGGAATCTTTACCATCTGAGCCACCAGGGAAGCCTGACGTAAAAAGAGCTTATGTTCTAAAACACAGTTTCTGTGTTAGGGATTCTGCCTACCCGCCATGGTAGGTTTGTTTTATCATCAGGAGGTGGAAACTTCTTCATGTCTTCACATCATCTGAGACAGTTCCAAGTGGACTTCTCTGGTGGTCCAGGGGCTAGCACTCCACCTTCCAGTGCATGGGACGTAGGTTCAATCCCTGGTTGGGTAACTAAACTTCCACATGCTGAGGGGCAACTAAGCCCATGTGGCACAACTAGAGAAAAAAGCCCCAGCGCCACAACAGAGAGTCAGCACAGTCCGGAAAAAAAAAAAAAAGTCAACTCTGGGGAAATGAAGTCTCTTAAGGGCTTTTACCTGAGCCAAGGATTCCATTAAGTTTCTCACAACTTTGTCTTGGTCTTCCGTCAGAATCCTGTGAAGCGTGGCCCGTCTCTCACTGTCCTTCCTTAGCATGAAGAATCCAGAATCTTTTTCTTCTGGAGAAGGTGGAGCACTGTGGTCTTCAAAATTTTCATCAGGGATGCTGCAATAATTTAGGCAGCGCATATTACCATCCCCATCATCAAATGATGCCCAACATGCGTCCCTCACCCAAACCAAGCCAGGTCTTTACCCCAGAAACAGCGTCCGGATGCCTTTGGCATCCTTCTCTCCACAGGACTTGGCTCTTGTTTTGAAAGAGAAGGGGTCCACCTTTAACTCTGTGTCGGGGGAAACCGAGCCGTACTCGCTGCTGCTGCTTGTGTCCTCCACCAGGACTGGCACTGGCAGGGAGATACTCCGGAGGTACTCTGCGTGTCACAAGGGGGGGGCGAGGTGAGTAAGGCTTCTAGAAACGTGCACACACCAACACCAGACAGCAGGCCTACCTGTCAAGTGTCTCGTTCCAGTGAGCAGCCAAGCTATGCAACATAAGGGGCTGGTCTTGGGACCAGGTGTTGGTTCCTCAGAGTAATCCATGCAGGGGGTCAGCGAGGAAAGGGCCTCCTAGGCCCTGAAAGAACTATCTCAGGGGCGTGAAACGGGAGGAAGCACCAGGCCCAGCAGTTCTGGGTTCTCAGCCCTTTGTTTTTATTGTCCACCTATTAGAGTTTAGGAGCTTCCCAGGTGGTTCGGTGGTAAACGATCTGCTTGCCAACGTGGGAGATGCAAGAGATGTGGGTTCGATCCCTGGGTGGGGAAGATCCCTGGAGGAGGGCATGGCAACCCACCCCAAAATTCTTGCCTGGAGAATCCCAAGGACAGAGGAGCCTGGAGGGCTACAGTCCAAAGAGTTAGACACGACTGAGCACACACATACCCACTAGAATTTATGAAAGTCATTTGTGAGGCTAAGTTTTTCACATGTATAAAATAAAGGACCAGATTCATAACTGATAAACTGTGCTTCTTAGAAGTTTAAGATCCACCTAGTTCTCGGGGCTGCCTTGGTGGGGTGAGTGGGTAGATTTCTGTGATCCTAGAGCATAGGTTCTAACTCTGTTTTACCTAACACAAATATGCTCCTTCAGTCATACATCAGAGCTCTGCTTCAGCTCAGTTCAGTCACTCAGTCGTGTCTGACTGAGTCAGACCACATGGACTGTAGCACACCAGGCCTCCCTGTCCATCACCAACTCCTGGAGCTTGCTCAAACTCATGTTCAGCAAGTCAGTGATGCCATCCAACCATCTTACCCTCTGTTGTTCCCTTCTCCCCCTGCCTTCAATCCTTCCATTAGGGTCTTTTCCAATGATCAGTTCTTCACATCAAGTGGCCAAAGTATTGGAGCTTCAGCTTCAGCATCAGTCCTTTCAATGAATATTCAGGACTGATTTCTTTTAGGACTGACTGGTTTGGTCTCCTTGCAGTCCAATTTGTTAACATTAGGAATTCAGTTCAGTTCAGTCACTCAGTTGTGTNTTCCATTAGGGTCTTTTCCAATGATCAGTTCTTCACATCAAGTGGCCAAAGTATTGGAGCTTCAGCTTCAGCATCAGTCCTTTCAATGAATATTCAGGACTGATTTCTTTTAGGACTGACTGGTTTGGTCTCCTTGCAGTCCAATTTGTTAACATTAGGAATTCAGTTCAGTTCAGTCACTCAGTTGTGTCTGATTCCTTGCGACCCCATAGACTGAAGCACACCAGGGCTTCCCTGTCCATCACCAACTCCCAGAGCTTACTCAAACTCAAGTCCATCAAATTGGTGATGGCATCCAACCATCTCATCCTCTGTCGTCCCCTTCTCCTCCCATNTAAGGCCTCCTCAGACAACCATTCTGCCTTTTCGCATTTCTTTTTCTTGGGGATGGTGTTGATCATTGTCTCCTGTACAATGTCATGAACCTCCATCCATGGTTCTTCAGGCACTCTATCAGATCTAATCCCTTGAATCTATTTGTCACTTTAAGCTCTGCTTAAAGATTCATAATTTTTTAAAAAGCAGTTCTTTGCTAAACACATATTTTGGAAACCAATAGAACAGATGACCTCATAGGTCTTTCCCAGTTCTCAGATGTTATAATTCTATAACAAACATAAGCTTTTATTTTATTTTGATGGAGTCTGAACTGACACAATAGGAGGTACCTAGTTTTCATCAAACACTGGTTTCAAAATAAGTAATTTTTGTCAGAAACATCTCTGTCAAGCAGATCAATGTCTCAAGCCAAGGAGGCAGAACAGAAAGGGATGAGTCACGGAAAAAAAAAAAAAAAAAAAAAACCAGAGAACTGTGGAGGCCTGGGAGATGTTCTGAGGGAGGAAGATAGGGAGTTTTTAGGGAAAGAATAGGGGACTTCTGGACTGTGGTCTACAATACTAAACAAGCCACTGGGCATGGGCAGGCCAGAGCAAGAAGAGCCCCGCAGTAATAGTCATAATAACCACCTTAAGGCAGTTGCTAAGCATCTCACATGTGTGACTGTATTTTAATTGTCACAAAGCCCCATGGGCAGTTTGTCTAACTGAACTCACTGGACAGATGAAGTGACTAAGGTTAAGTCATTTCCAGGGTCATGGAAGTTAAGGCATGAACCCAGCTCTGACTCCAATGCCCATTCTCTTTTTGCTGACTCTACAAAATCTTAAGATTCGAAAATACCTTAAGTAAAAGACTCTAAAGCCAGAGCTGAGTCCCAAATGCTCTTGAGTCACCCTGAGTGCAGAGTGGAGAGGGTGTGTGGGGAAGGTGACCGAGCGGTCAGCAGATGGACACCTTCCGTCTCAGGCTCGCTCTAAGGCACATGCTCACTGAGAGGGCTTGTGGGCAGAACTGTCAGCTTAAATTCCCTCTCACTAGCTGTCTCTTGCCAAGTGCGTATAGTTGAGTTCACATAATTTAAATGTACGCACGATGAGACTCTGCTTCCTGCAACAAAAACCTACCCATGTGCAAGGGATGAAGCAATCATGGATAGAGCTTCTGGGCATGGCTCCAGCTTCTTTTGGTATATATTTTTTATTTTGTTCTCAGAAGCAAATCTGTGCAGTAGGTATTGTTCCCAGCACAGAATGCCTGATGAAACAAGTAAACTGCTGCGTTGTCATGTTTTTAGAAAGTGGCTCAGTTCGCATCAGAATTGGCTTCCACCTAAGTGCAAAGTGAATCGACTTCTGCTGAAGTCCAAAGTCAGGGCCCATTTTATGACATCAAAAACCAGCTGGCAGGGAGGCTGCTGAGTGCCCCAGGGTCCCCCTTGTGAAATGCAGTAATTGTGGAGAAGGGAGGAAAAGAGGGGCTTCTCTTCATAGAGTTCTTCTTGACTCTAAGAATTGAGGGGGGAAACTGGAGAGGCTATGGCCAAGAAACCCCAATTACTGGGCTTCTTCTCTGGGCTGACTGGCTTTGAGGCACCTAAGGAACCTGCAAAAATCTAAACATTCCCCAGCCAGTGGAAAAACGCACAGGACACTAACAAGGAACACCGAGCCCCATGTCTATTTGATCAACAACTCACCCAACTTAGGAAAATCCCAAATCATGGTCATTCTTCCCTATGCCTTGAAATGCATCACTTGCTCTTTCTAGAGCAGATTAACCTTCCTAGTTATTATCTGCAAAGCCTAATACTGAAAATCAAAAACACATCTAGTCCTGACCAGCTAAAATCAGAGGAAAACAGGACGCCAAAGATGACAGGGAAAGGTGCCCGGCATTGAAATTTTCCACAAGAAATGAGCTAGGTGGCCAGCTAGCTCTCAGATAAGAAAGCATGTGAGCATGCTAAGTCGCTTCAGTTGTGTCCAACTCTTTGTAACCTTATGGACTACAGCCCCCCAGACTCTGTCCATGGGATTCTCCAGGCAAGAATACTGGAGTGGGTTGCCATGCCCTCCTCCAGGGGATCTTCCCAACCCAGGGATGGAACCCACGTCTCTTTTGTCTCTTGCACTGGCAGGGGGTTCTTTACTGCTAGCACCACCTGGGAAGCCCCTAAGAAAGCATGGACTCCTCTCAAATTGAAGATTTCAAAACAGAGTCACCATCCTCCATTTAGGAAGGAACAAAAGAAGCCTGTCTTATGAGGGAGAAAGTTGAGAGGTTTCTGAAAGAATGAACCCAGCCAGACTTGCAACCACATATCCTTTGTACCCAGGAGCCCCCTACCCTTACCCCATGCAAGCCAAGAGCAGAGGATGAAGCTCTTCAATAGGAAATCTAGAGCTTATTTCATGATGTACCAAGCTTCAGCCCAAAGGACAACATAAAAATAAACTCACCATTCGATCCAGCTGAAAGAGCTGTGGAAAGAAAAGTAAACACAGCAAAATAAGCATGCATGTGGTTTGTTATTAAACTGAGAAATCAACAAAAAGTGAAGTGAATGCTGTAAACGGGATTGATGTCTGTTCCAAACATTCATTCTGCCCATCTCATCCCACATAAAACACCAAAAAAGCTAACAACAAATGAATCACTTACTTTTTTCCTTTCTGAAATGAGTTATGGAAATTATTACAAAAAGCCAATTTATATTTTTACAGTGCCATTTTATTGTAACTGAAAATCTTCTCCTTCTTTTTCTTTTTTTGGGGGGTGGGGAGTGGTTAATTATTTGGAATGGTAGTCTCTAAAAGGCAATTGGTGTTTTGGATAATCTAAAATTAAAAGAACATATTATCCAGATGGTTTGGAAGTTTAACAGTTCTCTAATAGCCCTGTAGTCAATCAATGGTAATTTGGAGTTTCAGTTTGAAGAAACTACCTTCTACCCCTTCTGTACTTTAATCTTTGTATCAGCAATGCTAATATATAGATGCTGATATACTAATCCCCTACATCCATGTGATGGAAGATTATTATGTGTGAGGCCCTAGTATTTGTGAAATTGATGCTAACACAGCTTCCAGATGCCAATTTTCAGTGATATCTTTAAACAAATTAGCTCACCTCTGGAAAAATCTGCCATCTTAAAAAGTTTAGTATTTAGAGATTCTGACCTACACCCCCTCTGATGCAACCACATACCTGAAAGCTTAGGTTGTGTCTTTTTCTTTTTGCTTGAAACTTTTAAGAACTCATCCATAAGCAAGTCGTTAGCACAGTCTCTCTTGTCAGGGTCTGGCTCGAAACACTTCAATATGAATGCCTTGGCCTCTGCTGACATGGACTCTGGGATCTCTGGGTGGACTTTAAACATCCCCACCTAAGACACAGCACAACACGGCTTCTGAATAACCATCTCATCCCACCTCATAACTTGGTCACCTAATGAGACAAGCTCCTTTACCAAATACTACAAATGTCGGGCTTTTTAAAAGTGAGACAGGACCTGTTTTCTGTAGGTTATGGAAAGTTTTCAGTGTTTTTGTAACTTTATCAATGACATAGGCGCAGTAATTAGCTTAAGATATTAGGCAGTGCTGCTGCTGCTACTGCTAAGTCGCTTTAGTCGTGTCTGACTCTGTGCAACCCCACAGACGGCAGCCTACCAAACTCCTCCATCCCTGGGATTCTCCAGGCAAGAACACTGGNAAAAGTGAGACAGGACCTGTTTTCTGTAGGTTATGGAAAGTTTTCAGTGTTTTTGTAACTTCATCAATGACATAGGCGCAGTAATTAGCTTAAGATATTAGACAGTGCTGCTGCTGCTACTGCTAAGTCGCTTTAGTCGTGTCCGAGTCTGTGCAACCCCACAGACGGCAGCCTACCAAACTCCTCCATCCCTGGGATTCTCCAGGCAAGAACACTGGAGTGGGTTGCCATTTCCTGCTCTAGTGCATGAAAGTGAAAAGTGAAAGTGAAGTCGCTCCATCGTGTCTGACTCTTCGTGATCACATGGACTGCAGCCTACCAGGCTCCTCTGGTAGGAGTCCTCATGGGACTCTCCAGGCTAGAGTACTAGAGTGGGTTGCCATTGCCTTCTCCAGTAGACAGCGCTATGAAATAATAATTCAGTCCTCAGAACTTCGTGCTTTCTCATTTATGAGATCTCATCAAATCCTCCTAGCAACCCAATGGATTAAATATAATCCCAGTTACAACAATGAGAAAAATGAGGCTCACAGGGGTGAGGTTACATGATTATGAAAGGGCAGAGCTGGGATTTTGAACCTTCATTTGTTTGTCTTAAAGACTGTGTTGTTTCTCCTGTACCATGATTTGTGAATGTTTTTCCCTGTCTCAAATTGCCTACGTTAAAAGAGATATTTAAAAATACTTAAAATTAAACAAACACTATTTTTATAACAATGAGAATGTTTTTCTCATTGCTGTCATTCTAATTTCTATCAGCAATGTTTCATGTATTTAGTACACAGAAAATTTCCTAAGGAAATATTTTGTTATTAAATAGCTTATATTAATTTATTATATAGATAAGACACATTTGTACTAATTATAAAGCCTTTACTATGTATCAGACTTTGTTTTACGTGTTTTTCACATATTATCTCATCCACTCCTCAAAAACCTTCATTACATAGGTACTATTTTTATACTCATTTTATAGATGAGGAAACCGATGCACAAGAAGGTTAAGTAATTTACTCAAAGCCAGTAAATAGCTTGACTGTGCTGGAGCCTGGATTAAAATGTTGCAAATCAGTGCCAGAGCATGCTATCTCCTCTCAAGCATGTTGCTTAATAATCCCTGCACCGATGGGTGACAGAGGAACATTTCAGAGTGAAGTCCCAGAGATTGGTGAGAACTTGAAAGACTGGCCAAGAAGAGAAAGACATCCATTCATGCCCAGAAAGGCAGATCTCAGCTCATTGTTTTTTTCAGGTGTGCTTACACTACTCATTTCTGTACCAGCAGCAGCCCATCAGCTTGTCTCCAAGTTTCCGGTAAACCAAGTTTGGTACAAACATAGAAGGGACATGACAAATGGTCCCTCATAAGAGGGGGTAATCACAAATGGAGTAAGTGCTAGAAACATGATCAGTGGCAAGGAAAGGAATAACAAATTACAATCAAAAGTCTGATGCCTCAGAGAACAGCAGAGATGTGAGCTTCACTTCCTGGGAGACAGGGGTTCAGTTTAATATTCCTCTGGCTCAGTGGAGTGAGGTAAGGACTGCAGGGATTCAGGGGCAGGTCACTGTCCAGGCCCCAGATGCTGAAGCTGTGGCCCCCAAGCTCTCTTAGGTCTATTTCCATTTCACATGCTCCCTATTTTGAGAGCTGCAGCTGCTTCCTTTCCCAGCCCCCAAAGAGTTACTAATGGGCAAAGTAACAGGCTGGAAGAGTAGATAGATGAGAATAAAGCTGATGTACTTAAAACAACTATACCCTTTTATCTACGGAAACTTCAAACTGTAATGATAGAGGAGAAAAGGAAACCATGTCTTTAATACCTAAATGGATAAAAAATGTTTTTGTATGTCCCTCAGTGGAAGATTTTTCAGACTGTGTTTCCCAAAGGGCTTAAATCATCTTACGTGGAGTGGCGTGTTAATTATACTGCATCGTGAAAAGGTGGTCAAAGGGCACTACACTGAGTCTCACTTGGTAGCTGAGAAAACTAATGTTGAGAGAGACCCTCCATGTGAAGCTGACCCGAGGGGAGTGAAACTTGAACTTTAGATCTTAGATTGTGCTAGCTCAGGCTCCTTTCCTTTTGCTTAAAAAAATATGACATATACACATGGAACTCCAAGAGCTGTAAAGAGCTTTAACCACTGATTTTTAGGACATTTAAGATGTGAAATATGACCTTGAACATAGCTGCTTGTGGTTCCCCCAGTTCATAAAAGGGTGGTTTTCCAGTGGCCATTTCAATGATTGTGCAGCCCAGAGACCAAATGTCTGCTGCCTTTCCATAGCCTCTGGGTCCTTTATCTATTATTTCTGGTGCCATATACTGGAGGGTACCTGGATAGAATTCAAACACAGTTACAGTTTAAAAAGAGAAAACAGATGCACTAACAACAGTTTAAAGTTATTTACATAAATAAGAACTTAGAAGCATGATTCAGGTCTTAGTATCTCATCTTCTTTAAGTTCCAGTTTTCTCTGCTGCTAATAAAAGGGGAAATAGCAGTTGTTATAATGGATTTCACTAGTGATACAAACATATCTTACTAATATTATCTGTTTATGAATAGATACTTCCTTATTTCCTAGACAGTAGAGTGTAATTGAGGCATCATTTCATTGGGACCTCTTTGAAACTTCTAATAGTCATTTGAGAATAACAGAAAATACTCAACACACATTTTCTGTGATCAGTTTTTCAAATACATGGAGATTCCCTTTACGTTTACTTCCAATCTTTTGCAGGAAAAATCTGGGTCATTCATCCATTTCCTTAGTCTGTTATTTCTCAATTCTTGCTTGAATGCTCAGTTCTTCTGTTTTTATGTTTATTTCTTAAACATGAAAACATGAAGATTTCTGAAAGCCATTGTTTAAAATAATGTAAATAATTTTGGGTGTACTTTACTCTGTAAATCTAACATACATGGCTTCTTCTATGAGCCTGTGGTCCAGAGAACAACAGATTTAATGGGTTAAAGTCAGGCCATGAGACATCAGTATAAACAAACCACTGGAGTGAAGAAGAGTACAATGAAAAAGAGGAAATTTAAAAGGCTTCATGGAATCAAGGAGTCAAAAAGTGTGGTACGATGCAAAGAGCGCTACACGGGGGCCAAGAACCCCTGGTTTTAGTTCTGGTCTCGTACTTCCCAAGTGGACACAAACTTGCAATTGTCTTATTGATTACAACTAGAGGCCAAATTTATATATCTAGTTTGGAGTGATTTCTCAAAATCCGGCAATTAGTCAGAAGTACAAATAGGAACAGGTAATTGCCATATCCTCAGCTTCCAAAATAAATGATGTAATCAGCAAACAGGATCCAAGATGCCACAATAAATTACTTCAAATACTGAAGCATTTGCCAAAAGAGCCACTTGAGCATTTTCTTGTTCATAACCAATAAGAGACATTTTGATAAATGCAAGGAACACCTTCTATGAATGCTCTGTGCCTGATTCATAGGTGAAAACTGCTGCACAATTGTCCTCTAAACAGTTCCTATAAAACCCATGGTCAAAGGCTAGACACTGGCTGTAATGTTTTTTTAAAAAGTGAAAGTACATTATTTTTGCCAAGTTTTGTCATCTTGCCAGGTTTATCTGTGAGATCTCATCATTACATGATAGTAGCTCAGGCTCATGATCACATACACCTTCACCTGTCCTCGGCTTAAATCAGTCATATTTTTGAAAGAAAGCATTTCACCTGGTGAAGGACAAGGTAACCATGCTCCTCAAACTACTACTCTTAGTAGAAAACTGTTACAATTTCTCTTCACTGATAGTTCCCCCCAAAGTGATCATTTTTTACAATGTAAACAAAATTAAGTGATCATTGAGAAAATATGAGCTGAAGCCTACCACTCTTATTATCTGTGGACCTAAAATATATTTAATGGAAGAGCTGAAGTTGTACTAATATCTCCGCAGGAATGACAACTGACCAAAAATATAGTGAATTCTGAAAAGTGAATAATTCAAGTAATATCTTTACAGTAAATCAGTGCTTTGAATCATTAGATAATATTGCAAAGAGTGATATTTGACGACTGTGTTTAAAATATCCCCCACAGATCAGGTACCAAAACATCAGGTTTAATCGTGTGTTCAAATCTGCTCTATTTACTCCACAAGCATATGACACAATATTTTTTATATAAAGAGATTTACAGAGCTGGATAGTGAAGATCAAACCAGTCTGAACATTAGCCCAAGGAGAACAGTGAGAATATTAGCTCTAAAACCCATACCTCAAATACTTTCGTTAGAATAAACAAATTACTTTAAAATCACCTATTTTAGAATATCTTTACCACTACAACCACCTGGGGAGGGGAGCCACTACAAGACAGTAGCTAAAAGCTTAAGCCTTGATGTCACCTTACATTCACTCACGCATTTGGTGGATTAATACTGCCAGAAGGGCTTCCCAGGTGGCTCAGTGGTAAAGAATCCACCTGCCAGTGCAGGAGACTCAGGTTTGATCCCTGGATTGGGAAGAGCCCCTGGAGAAGGAAATGGCAACCCACGCCAGTATCTCCAGTATTCTTGCCTGGAAAATTCCATGGACTGAGGAGCCTAGCAGGCTACAGTCCAAGGGGTCCCAAAGAGTCAGACAAGACTGAGCAACTGAGCAGAGCACAGTTCTATGGGCCAGGCACTTAGAATGCAGGAGTGGCCGAGACAGACAGAGATCCCAGGGCTTGTGCGGCTGACATTTTTGCAGTGGCAGACAGATAGCAAACTATAGTAAAATACATAAGTAAAGTACAGAGTAGGTTAGAAAGTGATGTGTTATGATAAAATTAGAAAAAAAGCAGGAGAAGGGGATCAGAAGCATCCGGGGAGGGCTGCCATGTAAACAGGGCAATCACTGGCCTCACTGGCAGGATATGTGAGTTAAGACTTGAAGGACATGAGGGACTTTGCCATGCAGACAGCTAGGAGAAGAGTGCCATAGAAGGAAAAGGGTGCGCAAATGCCCTGCCGCAGGATCCTGCCTGGTGGAATGAAGGAAGTGCAGGAGGGCTTGTGTAAGGTGGGAAGGGCAGGAAGTGGGTCTAAAAGGTAACAGACTCTGAGAAGGTCTGAGCCTTGCCCATCATTGTAAGGACTGTGGTGTTTGTTGACTCCAAAAACAGAAAACCATCGAAGTCTCTGAGTGATAGGGCTCGATTTATGTCTATATGGGATTGCTCTGGGTGTAGAGTTGAGGGGAGACAGTAGTGGAAGCAGGAGAAAAGGCTATTGAGATCATGCGTGTGAGAGGCGAGGGCGGGAGCCAGGGAGGCAGAGAGGAACTGGTCCAGATTTGGACACGTTTTGAAGACAGAGTTGATGAGTTTCATTGGCTGACTGAGGTGAAGTGTGAGAAAAGAGAGGCACAGTGGATAACTCTAAGGTTGGAGTGGCCAACCGAGACAGGGAAGAGTGTGGGTGGAACAGGTTTGGGGAAAAGGTAATTCATTCCATTTGGCATGTTAAGTCTAGTTGAATTGCAGCTCTTTGACTTACAAGCTTTGTGACCTCAGGCAAACTATTTAACCTCTTTGAACCTTAATTTTCTCACCACCAACTGGGATAATGATACGTAAGGATTAGGCTTGATATACAAATTTCGATGCAATAACACGTAAAGCCCTTAACACAGTCTGGATGCAGTAAGTGCTCCATAAGGAATAGTTGTGGCTGCCTTCCTTCTCATCGAATCACAAAGAAGTTACACAGGCCACTGTCCTTTGACACAGTTCATCAGAGCTGCTTACACCAGTGACTTTACCAGCGCTGAGTTAGCACTGGGAGGCCCGCACACCCCAGGCCCTCATGATCAGTGCCGATGACCGATCCACACGTCTGTCACACATGGCACACTACGTAAGGCCAGTGCGAGGAGTTCAAGCCAAGGGCTCCTGAAGGACTGCTGTACTACAGCTTCTCTGGGGATTAAAGAAAATGCTTAAGATAAGCTGCAGATATTAAATTAACATCTTCCCCAAATCAAACGTCTGAAAGTCAGGATTTCCTTCACAGAAGTTACTGAGACTTGGCAGTATTTAAAGGGTCTCTTGCCAAATGGAGGGAATATGAGGAAAAGAAATGTAAATATATTTAAAGTTACTAGAAGGCTGGAATTCATTTTGTTTAAAAAATGCATTTTAAATGGCTTTGATTGTGTCCTGAAATACCGACTGCCATGAGAGTAGGAACTGGAGCAGAGGCACTGCTGGTTGAATGTTCTGAGACTTCAGACTTTTCCTCTGCCTTCCCCCTGCTTCCACAAGAGACACTTCAGCAAAGTGGAGAGAAAGATGGACCAGAGCAAGAAGCTCAAAGCAAAGCGCAAAGGGTGGATTAAAAATCTGAGTTCTATCATTTAGAAACTCTTGTGACTTTCAGCTGTAATGTCCCTTCTCTCTCTCTCCATTTCGTCATCTGCAAAATGGAAGTACTGCCATCACATTACAGAATTCAGAAATGAGGGCATTTGGACAATCTGTTTTAGACCAAAGATTATCCATTACAGTATCTTTTTTTTTTTCTAAATCTCTCTCTCTGATGATAATAACAATTCAATTTTTACTATTATTATTTTTTGCTGCACTGCAAGACTTGTGGGATTTTAGTTCCCTGGCCAGAGACTGAACCCAAGCTGAGGCAATGAGAGCACTGAGTCTTACTGCTGGACGCACGTGCCAAGTCATACATGTGACCACATGGACCGCAACCTCCCAGGCTTCTCTGTCCATAGGATTCTCCAGCAAGAATACTGGAGCGTGTGGCCATGCCCTCCTTCAGGGGATCTTCCCGGCCCAGGGTTCGAACCCACGTCTAATGCAGCTCCTGCATTGCAGGCGGATTCTTTACCACCAGAGGCCACCAGGGAAGCCACAATAACAGGAACTTAACACTTCATGAGGATCAGCAGAATGGAGTGATGAAAACTTGGAGGGGAGAGCAGGGCTGGACTTCCAGATGTCCTCTCTCTAACTGTTGGGCAGTCATTAATCTCTCTGAGCCTTGGTTTCCTCTTGGCTACTGTTACCTTTTTGGAAGTCACTTTGTCTCCACCCTCTCAGGATTTTGGTGCGGAGGGAGCTTAGTAGCTGCATGGCCTAATTTCTCAGCAAAGCTTTCTCTCCACCCTACTTCTGAGTTAGTGAGTCACTTCCTCTTTTTGAATTGAAATCTTAGTTATTTAGGTTGTGAGTAGGGGAATAGACCACAGGCAGTAAACAGATTAGGAAAGAAAGAACTCATAGTCCAAATGGGAAGTGATTAAAGTATGAGTAAGAATCACTGAGAGGCTGGGCTAAAGAAATGTTAAAAAAAGAAATGTCAGGATTATAGTGGTTGTAGATCAACCAGGAGAGAAGAAATGACATGAAAAGAAAAACAAATAACAAATTGAGAGTTAAAAAAACATATATCTTCAGCAGTATTAAGCAGGAAACTGAGTTATATAAATACAAGGTCAGAAATGGCCAGATAAAATTCTGTATAGCATTTTTCAGTGAGCATCAAAAGATATCGACATGAATGTTGGTAAGAACCCAGACTAAATTTCTCTCTCACATCATGCTCAAACACAGCAATTATTTCTTTAATTACATAAGATCTGTATCATCACTACAAAAACATACCAGTAAAAGTTTCAGTACATGGATTTATGCCAGCAAGCCTCTTTGATGTTCCGAAATCAGAAATCTTGAGAACACCACTATAGGTATTAATCAACACATTGTCACCCTAGAGAAGAAAGAACTTCAATCAGAAATGTTATCTTTCTCTCAATACTGTTTGTTAACTGGCTTGAAAGTCTAATAAGAAAAGGTGTCCTTACAGCAAAAAGGATACTATTTCTATATTCTTCCTTCACAGTAACATCAGTAGTGAATTATTGACACCATTTTTGTTTACATACTATCAGTTCACAATCTGCTAGTCAGGTCACAAGGTGAAACAAGGTTTATAGATAGTAGGGGCTACTTGTGTTTGATATGAGTATGATTAGTTAAATTATGATATCTATACCTTCCTAGTACTTGACTTATTCTGTGTTGTTTTACTTCTTCTCCTGGAATATTTAGGGGCAGCACAAATAAATGGATATTCATGTTAGTTTTAAGGTAGTAATATTAACTTACTTTCAATAGTCCAATTTTGTTATAAATTTATTAGTTCTAAATTTTCCCTTTATAAGGAGAATTTCACAGATTATCTAATTTTAGCTCAACCCAGGAGTATACGATATGTGTGAGACGTGGGGATTTTATTTTTTTCCTTCTAACTATTCATCCTTTAATTGAACAAGTATTTATTGAGTAGCTACTATGGGCAAGGATACAAAGATTAACCAGCCTACAAGCCTCTTGGGAGCACAGGCCATATCCTTGTTAACTTTGCTCTGCTGAGCTTCCAGCCCCATGGGGCACCTCAAACAATGCCAACCATGAAGTGGAAACTCAATCTTTGTTGGCTGAACATGGTTAAGGAGTTTATTCCTTGAGTAAAAGCGGTAAGACATGACTATGAATAACTGACTCAGGGCAGAGTGATACACATCTCCTGTTCCTAGGATTTATTTATCATTCCAAATTAGTTTTTATAAGAAAAACAATTTTTGCAAATACAACAATTACCCACCAAAGACCTTACAAGAATGAATCCTAGTGCANATTCCTTGAGTAAAAGCGGTAAGACATGACTATGAATAACTGACTCAGGGCAGAGTGATACACATCTCCTGTTCCTAGGATTTATTTATCATTCCAAATTAGTTTTTATAAGAAAAACAATTTTTGCAAATACAACAATTACCCACCAAAGACCTTACAAGAATGAATCCTAGTGCAACCTACTTTTATATCCCGGTGAACTATCTGATTGTCATGGAGGTATTTTAATCCTTCCAGTATTTGCTTTGTATAAAAGCCAATTGTTTGCTCATTGTCTTTCAGTGGGCCCCATTTGGAACGAAGGAGAGCAGAAAGACTTCCTGTAAGAAAGGAGAGACAGTGGATAAAATCTTACTTGAATGAATTCTTTAAAGCATGTTAGTATTACAATATTAAGCTAACATTTATTGGTTATTAACAGTGGCCCAGGTATTATACTAGACACAGTACTTGGGTTCAGATATAAATAGGCAAGTCCCTACTCTGTTGATGGTCTTTATCAAACACAGTTGAAAAGGCTACTTGGGGCTTCCCAGGTGGCTCAGTGGGTAAAGAATCTGACTACGGTGCAGGAGATGCAGGTTTGATCCCTGGGTTGGGAAGATCCCCTGGAGGAGGGAATGGCAACTGACACCGGTATTCTTGCCTAGAGAATCCCACGGGCAGAGGAGCCTGGCAGGCTATATAGTCCATAGAGTGGCAGAGTTGGCCACGACAGAAGCAACTTACCACACACACACAAAAGACCACTCAGTTTGCAAACCTTAATCCAAGCCATAATGATTGATACAGGAACAGTTCTGATATTTATTTATTATCTCCCAATAAACTGTAGAGACGTCCCTGATAACTCAGTTGGTAAAGAATCCATTTGGGTTTGATCCCTGGGTTGGGATGATCCCCTCGAGAAGAAAAAGGCTACCCATTCCAGTATTCTCTCCTAGAGAATTCCATGGACTCTATAGTCCATGGGATCACAAAGAGCCGGGCACGACTGAGCCGTTTTCACTTTCACTAAACTGGAAGGTAATGGCATATGTCAACATTTTATTTACATTTACACAAACTAAGACCTGTGAACTAATAAATTCCATTCAGTTTTACTCTTCAAGACCCCAGAAACATACTTTTTTAAAAAGTTAGTTGTTGGTTTTTTTTGAGGTTTTCCTAAACTTTATCTATTATTTTTACTGAGGTATAGTTGATGTGCAGTATATGTTTCAGGTATATAACATCTAACATTTTTAAAGGTTATTTTCCATTCATAGTTATGATCAAACATTGGCTATAATCCCCGGGTTGTGCAATATATCCTTGTAGCCTATTAATTTTATATATAGTAGAAACCTATACTTTTTAAAGAAAGAAAACCATCTCTTACCTCCGGGGACCTGTTCCATGAAGATTTTAATGAAACCATTTTCACTGAAAGAGCCCAGATACTGGACAATATTTTTGTGCTTCAGATGCTTATGCAAGGCTATTTCTTCATGCAGGGGCTGGGAGTATCTGAAAGACAGGCAAATGTCAGTGAGCTAATTATGTCAGACCTTCTTGTACAAATTTAAGCAATACAAATGGGAAATTCCAGCTAAATGAATTCACCCATACATGAAATAAAATATGACCATCTAAGGCCTTTATTTCTCATCATGTAAATTCTGTGAAGCTGGAGCCCTGGTAGGGTTTGAGGGGAACTGTGTCAGATACTAGTCTAGGTCTTTGTATATATTAGCTCATTTCTCACAACTCCATGAGAAGGTATTACTAAGATGCCCATGTTACAGATAAGGNAATAAAATATGACCATCTAAGGCCTTTATTTCTCATCATGTAAATTCTGTGAAGCTGGAGCCCTGGTAGGGTTTGAGGGGAACTGTGTCAGATACTAGTCTAGGTCTTTGTATATATTAGCTCATTTCTCACAACTCCATGAGAAGGTATTACTAAGATGCCCATGTTACAGATAAGGAAATTGAGTCACAGAACTAACCTATCCAAGATTTCCAAGCTAGTAAGTAACAGAACTAAGATCTGAACCCAGGAGAACTGAAATCACCCACACAGTTCACCGTCACATTCATATGACCTTCTATTCTGTTAGCTTCAGAAGTTTATTATTTCAGGAGATTGTTTCCCAGGAAGACAAAATTGCAAATAATTTTAATATTCATTCCAGAAGTTACTGGAAGGTCCAACAACTCTTCAGTAAAAAAATATAAAACCATTTATATGCCAAGTCTCCTTGATTCTATTCTATCCAGTTCTACTCTATCATAATTATTTTTCACTCATTCCTAGCTGAGCCTCCATACTGAAAGACCAGCTTTAGACCAGACTTCAAAATCATGTACTTGGTATATATTGCTTTATTAAAATTTATGATGAAAGACTTTTATATTTCTGGAACAGACAGAACAACATTTTTGATGATTTTCTGAACTACTATGAAGTTTGTAGACTTTTAACAATCCTGAATATTAATATATTATCATATATTATGTTAATATAATTACTGTATAACTTAACTGTGGTAGGGTGCCAGCAATGATGAACAGAAACTCATAGGTATTTCCTAATTTTTTTTTTCTGTTACATGATGGAAGCTACAGGTGTGAAAGGCACTCACTATAATATAAAATATAAGCCTGATGCCTCATAATTTGCTTCAGTGCTACATGCAAGAAATGCTCAAATTTTACAGAGGCAAATCCATATAAGCAGAATGGATTTCTTGGAATGACCATAACAAATACTAGAATCAGTTAGTATTGAATAACATTAGTAGGTTACAAAACCCCAAATTCATCTAATTAATTTACCTTTAAAAATATATCTAAAATTTTTATTTATTTAATTGGCTTAGCCATGCAGCTTGCAGGAGCTTAGTTCCCCAATTAGAGGCCGAAGCCAGGTCCCAGAAATGAAACTGCGAAGTCCTAACCACTGGACCACAAACTGATTTAATTTAAACAAACTTTTATAACCTCTGAAGCATTTCTCAGAAAGCTGCCAGCAACAGCCAAAAATTGACTTGTATATTAGACCTCTTACTCATTTTACTTTTCTTCAGAATTGTTCTAGGAGCTAAAGGCTTATATTAAACTAAGCCCCTTGACAAGATATCAGTTAGGGACAATACCATTTTGACTATTGCTAGAATGAGATAACGCAAGAAATACCAGTATATAATGTTACCAAGGAGATCCTTAGGTAATGACTCTCAACTACGAAGACATTTACAAGTTACTTTTTCCATGAAGTTTAAAATGCTTTATTAATGCTAGTTAATAAGATCGCTCTCGATATGCCTGAGATAAATCAGTGGTAATATTGGACCAGTTCTTCAGATTTGGTAGATCAAGATGACTGCATAATCTGAAGCAAGAGGCTCACTCGGTTTATGACAAATAATTAAAAGGCTCCGACTCCCTCCCTGACAACCTATTAAATATCAATCATAAATGTTGAAATATAAGATCATAAAGAAATAAATATACAACACATACTTCTCCTTGTGTAACCAAAGGATAGCTCAAAAGTTACAATAACAGAATTCATCCTAGCTGAGAATAAGGACTCTTCTCCAGTGTGGAAACGATTAGTAACACTAGCAATTCTCACTAAATGTAAGTAAAAGTGTAAGTACCGCGCACTGAATAAGCACAAAATTATAATTTGTTCAGGTCAATAAGCAACACTTGTCTGTGGGAATTACAAGAAAATCTCATTTGTTCTCAGTTACCTGTGATAACAGAAAGAAAAATGGTATAGACATTCAAAGATACTTAAATATGCACTTAGCTTTGAAAAATTAATATACCATACATGTCTCCAGAGTACCTCTCCTGAGTCAAATTCCCACTATAACCATCCAAAGCAGTGAAGTTCCCAACCTTGGCTGGCCATTTTGCATCTCCTGGAAGGATTTTTTAAAATATCAATGTCTATGACCTACCCCAGAATTTTGGAGGTTATGGCTTGAGCATCAGTATTTTTTAAAAGTTCCCCAGGTTCCTCTAACACACAGCTGGGTAGAAATACCTGACCTAGGAAAATAGTTGACAAATGTGTAGAATGTTAGCGGAAGCCAACTCGAGATGTACAACTAGTTGGGACAAATCATGAGAGTGTCCTTAGAATCCAGCCGCTTGCTCTTGTGACTACTCTGATGCTCTAACGAAATGCTTTTAGAGTGTGAGAGAACCACAGAAGAACCTGCTTTTGTTGCTACGATCCTTCACTACAGATGGTAGTGTTTAGTGTGTGCTGGATTATGCATTATTCACACCATCCTACCATCTGAGCAATTATCCTTTGTAACTGCTACTTTTTTAAAAGCCACCTTGGAACTCTCTAGGTCACAAAGGTGGAAATGCTTTCTGTGTTGTATCTCTCAATAACATGATAGACTTCATTTTAATCTTCTCTTACAGGTAACAAAAAGATGCCCCACAGCAACTGTTCAAGAGAAGGGCTTGTTATGTAAGTGTTTTCAAACAAACCACATTATGCCAAATGGATCTTCGCTGGTGTTGGTGTACTCTGTGTATGCACAGTGGTAGCTGAATAAACTTAAGCTCCAAAGACAGTTTTCAAAGTGGTTTTCTTCCAAGTGACTAGTTACATTTATCTGGTGGTGGGAGGAAGGTAATATTGCTAAAGACAATCCNATGCTTTCTGTGTTGTATCTCTCAATAACATGATAGACTTCATTTTAATCTTCTCTTACAGGTAACAAAAAGATGCCCCACAGCAACTGTTCAAGAGAAGGGCTTGTTATGTAAGTGTTTTCAAACAAACCACATTATGCCAAATGGATCTTCGCTGGTGTTGGTGTACTCTGTGTATGCACAGTGGTAGCTGAATAAACTTAAGCTCCAAAGACAGTTTTCAAAGTGGTTTTCTTCCAAGTGACTAGTTACATTTATCTGGTGGTGGGAGGAAAGTAATATTGCTAAAGACAATCCTTTTAAATTTTATATCGCTTAAAAATCCACTCTATGTATCAATATATAATACTTAAGAACCTATAAGAATATTTGATGAAAATTTTAACACACATACACACACACACACACATATATATATATATATCCCTATATATATGTTCCTCCCTCTTTCTGTGATTTTGTATGGAGAAACAACCAGCCAACTTAAAAACTACTGCGTTTCTAACCTCCTTTTGTAGTCAGGAGTGGTCACTTTTGGCCAATGATACAAGAGGTGAAAATAGGCTGGACATTTCTGAGAAAGTTCGTTTTCCTTTCCCCTCCTCCTGTCTGAAACGCAGATAAGGCAGAGTGACCACCTGTCAGAAAGTCATGTACCAAGATGGAGACCAAGATGGCAAGGCAGAAAGAGAACTGAGGCCTGGGACACTGGTTACAGGGGAAAGACGGGTGTCTTTTTGAGCTTGTGGTAATCAGAGAAGGCATCTCTGAGGGCTTGAGAACTTAACTTGGGACCTAACTGATGACAACGAGGCAATCCCACCAATATGTGGTATTGGTGGGCCTGATGGAAAAAGAGAGGTCAATGTGGCCGCAGAGGAGAAGTGAGGCTGCAGAGGGAGGCAAGTGTCTGTGTTAAGGTTCCTGGGTTTTGTGTTGTAAGAACTCACAGCCAGGTTTTAAGTAGTGATGACATGATGTGATTTCAACTCGAGAAAGAGCTCTGTGCAATCTCTGAGGAAGGGATTTCTCTAACAGTCTTTGTCAGGACCAAAGACTCACAAGAATATGGGACTGCCCTACGACTGTCTCTCCAGTGTGGGGACAGTGGTTTTGCCCTGTGACGTCACTTTTCTGATGGCTTCAAGAAGAGTTGTTGATTTCTCAGTTGGTCCAACTTTCCACCTTCAGTTTAGAATGGAGTGCTGACTTCCAATGTCCTTAGCACACCTGACTGGAAACTGGAACTTCTGGTTCAAACCATTTTAGCTGGTGCTTATTCCTCATATATCCATATAATAAACCAATCACGATGAAACATAACCTGAGCCCAACACACACAGGGCCATTCCCTTTTCTACTCTTTGAAAGTCCTAGTTACCATGGAGATGCCATCCTTCCCCAACAGTCTTGGGCTTGAATCACTGAGTGATGCAGCAGCTAAACCTCAGAGGGAGATAATTAAAGCCACAGAGTTTTCAGACAGTTTCATTAATTAGAATATCACCAAGATATTTTGTAAATGCTATTAACAACTGAAATACCTTAGAAAGCAGCTTTGATTAGTCACAATTACTGTACCTGCTGTCTCTCTCTGGGATTTCCTTAATGGCGATTCTGACTTGGTTGCTCAGATCTCGACCTGCATAAACTATCCCATAAGTGCCTTTTCCTAAAACGACTCTGTCACCATTTTCATCGTATTCATAGTCATACTACAGAAGGACAAAGGGGGAGAGAAGATTCAAACATTAGCTGCAGTCCACATTTTAAACATCAACTTTTTCCAAGAGCATTTTTCCTTATTTTATCCAGTGGTTTTAACAAGGAAAACAGTAAGATGAGGTTCTAAAGAACAGTTTCAAGAACCAAAGAATAAACTTAACACAGAGCATCCTATTTTCCCAACTGTGACAAACACTGGGCAGTGGGGGGTGGGGGCGGCAGAGAGGGACTATGTATTGAAATCCATAAAAGCACTTCTCCAAAAGCCCACTTGGATTCTTCACCCACTGAATCCTGTTGTCACTGATTCTGAAGATGTGTAGGATTGGCATCAAGGTCTCTCAATAGCGATCACACTGAATTAACTCTTCTTTTGTTTTTCAGCTTTTGGTACCACCAAAGCATGTCACACTCTGCCAGGAGAAGAAAACCACTCAATGGCTTTGAGTAAGAAGAAACTTTGAGGTCTTACTAGCTGACAATAAAAAGCAAGGATTATTTGTACTTTACCCCTGTTCCCAATTCCCCAAGACTCAAAACATTTTAAAAATGAAAACTGGGGACTTCTCTGGCAGTCTGGTGGTTAGGACCCTGTGCTTCCATTGCAGGGGCCATGAGTTCTAGCTCTGGTCTGGGAACTAAGATCCCACATCCCTCATGGCATGATTGAAAAAAATAGAATAAATAAAAAAAAATTAATGTAAAATTAAAAAAAATTTTTAATTAAAAAAATTTAATGTAAAATTAAAAAAAATTTTAATTAAAAACAAAATTTTTTAAGGAAAAACTTCATTTTTGATGCAAAAAAGGAAATATCTACAGCCCTAAACCCAAAGTGGCAAGCGTGTCAGTTGAATATGGAAAATAGCATCAAATAAATGAAAGGGGTATAGTGACCTTTAGAACTTCCCAAGTGGCTCAGTGGCAAAGAATCTGCCTGCCAAGCAGAAGACACGGGTTCAATCCCTGGGTCAGAAAGATCCCCTGGAGAAGGAAATGTGAACCCACTCCAATATTCTTGCCTGGAGAATCCCATGGACAGAGGAGCCTGGCAGGCTACAGTTTATAGGGTCACAAAGGAGTGGGAAACAACTTAGCAGCTAAATGACAACATGTGGCATTTGGTAGACATCTTCTCAGACCTGGAGGCATCATCCACAAAGGCATCTTTTGTTGTGGGCTTAAATTACAGGATTCATAGTCATCAAATGATCAAGCCATGTCTATGTAGAAACCCAATGTAAAACTATAGACGAGCAGGAGAGACCATAAAAACAAGTTCCTTCTTTTGTCTGTATTTTGCTAGAGTATAAAACTAGCAGCACATAGCTAGGTTCAACTCACAGAAGGGTTTGGGTTAGCCATTAAAAAAAAAAACTGATTTCAAACATTCATATATCAACAAATTTAATATTAACACACAAAATAATCCAAAAGAAGATAGTGATCATGGATTTTGACACTAAACTAACAATATAGCCTTAAAATATAGAGAGCTGATAAAATTACGAAGAAAAATATACAATATAAACCATAATAGATTCTAAATAGAACTCTTTTAGAAACCAATATATCTAGCAGACAAATTCAAAATAGAGACCCTAATGGCACAAATAACAAGTTTGGTATGGTAAATACAGAGATAGCTACAAATTCCTTCCATACATATATGAAAAATATAAAATAATTAGTCACATATTAGGCCACAAATAAAATTTCAATAAATTTCAAAGAACAGCTATGATAAAGACTATGATCTTTGATACTAAAAATAAGACAGCCAAAAACTATATTTGAAAACTGAGCATTGCAATTTAAAATTATCAAGGGATTAAAAAATAAATCATCATGGGAATTACAAAGTAGTTGAGAAAGAATAACAAGGAGAGCACTGCACATCAAAAACTACAGATTTAGAACTATGTATATAAAAATTTTTACAGTTTTAAAGAATTGCATTAGAAAACAGAAAACTTTTAAATGATCAAGTTAAATGGTCAAGAAAATACAAAAAGAAAAATATATTACTATCCAAAGAGAGTAGAAGAGTTTCTGGTTTTGGCAATACAGTAGGCTATGTACAGGAAAATGTTCCCACCAAAAAAACCTAGATGAAATTAAATAGACATACTTAAATGTCTAGTGTGTGCGCTCAGTCATGCCCAACTCTGTGCTACCCCATGGTCTGTAGCCCACTAGGCTCCTCTGTCAATGGGATTTTTCCAGGCAAGAATACTGAAGTGAGTTACCATTTTCTACTCCGTTCAATGCCTACCCAGGCTTATAAAAAAGTATAGAAGCCTTCTGCTGCTGCTAAGTCGCTTCAGTTGTGTCTGACTCTATGTGACCCCATAGACAGCAGCCCACCAGGCTCCCTCATCCCTGAGATTCTTCAGGCAAGAACACTGGAGTGGGTTGCCATTTCCTTCTCCAATAAAGAAGACTTCTAGGAACTAGAAATTAAAAGGAAAAAGGACACTAAAGGGATAATCATAAGAACTGATGACCCTGCAGTCCAAGTGCTGGGGATGAAGTCTTCTAGATTTATAAATCTAGGGCAGAGGTTGGCACACAGTGTCTGCAAAGTGCCATATATTGATTATTTTCAGATTTGTGAGCCATACGATCTCTATGGCAGCAACTCAAGCCTGCCATTGTCAGTAGCTCAGTCAATACAGAAGCAAGTGGGCATGGCTGTGTTCCAGTAAGACTTTTATTTACCAAGAGAAGCGGTGGGCTGGTTTTGGTGTCTGGGCTACAGTTTATCAATTCCTTATCTGAGATTTGGTCTTAATGCTCACTGGGGATAGGAAATGAAACCTTGTGTCTATGGAAGGCAAAGAGATGGAACACACAAAACCAGGTCCTTGAAAGACTATAATTTGGTGAAAAGGTAGATTAGAAAAAAGTCAGCCCACTGCACTGAGAAACAAAAAGAAAACTTTGTCTGTCTTAGATTAAGCTCTGAGTGGACAAAGTCTCCTCTGAATACTTTGAACCACTGGCTGACACTCTGCTGTCTGGAGCTCAAATGGACACTTGTCATTAATACCAATAATCTGTATTGAGCCTGGAAAATTCCTGGAGTGACAACAGAAACAAAGCAAAACATTTAAAAGGAAGACTCCCTTAACACAGGCTATAAAGGATCCACCAGTGAAACTAAGCTCATAATCCAAAATTTTAAAATATATAACAAAATAATTCACCATCAGTGAGTACTGGTTGAGTTTGACAAATATCACTCTAAAATAAGTACATTTAACATAAAGATATAAAATAAGAAATTCAAAATATGAGGAAAGAATGAAAAGTGAAAGTGACTCAGTCATGTCCAACTCTTTGGGATCCCATGGACTATACAGTCCATGGAATTCTCCAGGCCAGAATACTGGAGTGGGTAGCCTTTCCCTTCTCCATGGAATCCTCCCAAATCGGGGATCAAACCCAGGTCTCCCACATTGCAGGTGGATTCTTTATCAGCTGAGCCACAAGGAAAGCCCAAAAATACTGGAGTGGGTAGCCTATCCCATCTCCAGGGGATCTTTCTGATCCAGGAATTGAACCGGGTCTCCTGCATTGCAGGCAGATTATTTACCAACTGAGCTATCAGAGAAGCCCTTGAAAAAAGGATAAAGACACTCTGAAAAAGGGCCAGACAGACTTGAGACAGACTCAAACCTAACCTCCAGAAATTGAGCCCTAAATAGGAAAAGATAAATATAAAATTCCCACTCAGATATGATATAGGGAAACTACAAAATATCAAAGGCAAAGAGAGGATGATAAAAGAAAGCAGAGAATTTAAAAAGAACAAATAACCCACAAAGGCAGGTAATCTGGTTACTCTGCAATTCTCTGGAGTACACTCAATTTGAGAGGCTACTATCACAAAGGATGAGGAAGATGGAGGGCGTATTGTTAACAGCCCATTTATTTGCTTCCAAGAGGTTTCCAAGCCTTGATAGAGGCAATCAGGTTGTATTCTTTTGGAGAATGCTATGCCCACTACTATGACAGGACTTGGTGAACATGGATCTCCCTATCAGGACCCTACCCTACCAGAGGAAAAGAGGCCAAGCTCTGGAAAAGAGATGCATGCTTTCTCTGTGGCAACACTTTACCCAATGTACATTAGAGAACACTTCTATTCTAGCAATCTGACATACTGCTAAAGATTGTCCTTAGACGAGAGGAGAAAAACAGTTATGTTTACAGGATGAGAGAACGGGAAACGGATCGTTTAGCAAATTCTCCAGACTGGAAGATACTCCAGCAAAGAAGCAGTACACACAGTCCAAAAATTCTACTTGAAGGAGCCCAAGTCTCTATACCTAACTCTTGGTCTAGACTTTCGCCAAGCTATACCATGCATGCTGGAAATCTACCAGCCAGGACGCAGGCTGGCAGGAGGCAGGACAGGGACCATCATCAAAGTCCTGTAACTCATCTTTGCCAGTGTGGCCTATCAAAGGGAGGGAAACCTACACACGGAACCTAGTACTACCACCACCTTACGTTATTATAATGCACTGGCAGTGTAGCCGCCAAGTCGTGTCCGACTCTTGCGACCGCATGGACTCCATGCCAGGCTTCTCTGATCATGGATTCTCCAGGCAAGAATACTGGAGTGGATTGCCATTTCCTTCTCCAGGGGATCTTCCTGACCCAGGAACTGAACTCAGGTCTCCTGCATTGCAGGCAGATTCTGAACTGACTGAGCTATGAGGGAAGCCCCTTTTATAATGCACTATATAATTTTAATTATTATAATTAAAAGGAAAAATATCAACTTTCAATAATCTACCTCATTTGATGGTCATAATAAGCCTATGTCATAGCAGGAAAGGTCTATGATTAGCTCCAGTTTACAAATGATCAAAAATATCTTCCATTGAAAATATGTGAAAATGGTAGCTTAAACCCAGCCCATCAGATCCTGCCAAGGCTGTAGGACAATCTTTTTTTACAGTTATCAACATTAAAAAAACTAAGCTCGTGGCATCCAGTCCTATCACTTCATGGCAAATAGATGGGGGAAAATGCAAACAGTGGCAGATATTATTTTCTTGGGGTCCAAAATCACTGTGGACAGTGATGGCAGCCACAGAATTAAAAGACGCTTGCCCCTTGGAAGAAAAGCTATGACAAACCTAGACAACGTATTAAAAAGCAGAGACATCACTTTGCCAACAAAGATCCATAAAGTCAAAGCTATGGCTTTTTCAGAAGTCGTGTGTGGAAGTGAGAGATGGACCATAAAGGCTGAACAACAAAGAACTGATGCTTTTGAATTGTGGTGCTGGAGAAGACTCTTGAGAGTCCCTTGGACAGCAAGGAGATCCAACCAGTCAATCTTAAAGGAAATCAGTCCTGAATATTCATTGGAAAGACTGATGCTAAAGCTCCAATACTTTGGCCACCTGATGCAGGAGCCAACTCATTGAAAAGACCCTGATGCTGAGAAAGATTGAAGGCAAGAGAAGGGGGTGACAGAGGATGAGATGGTTAGAGGGCATCACAGACTCAATGGACATGACTTTGAGTAAACTCAGAGAGATGGTGAAGGACAGGGAAGCCTGGTGTGCTGCAGTCTATGGGTCACAAAGAATCGGATACAACTGAGGGACTGAATAACAATAACATCAGATTCTAGATTTTCTCTTCTTCATACCACCAACGCTGCAGGAAAATCTTTTTCACAGTATAAGAACTTATAGGATATATCTCAGTTCTGTTTTCAAACACCAGTAAAGATGTTGCAGCATGTTCTTGGTATCCACTGAATACCCATATATATTCAAGCAGACATAGGGTAGACATCTGTTGGCCATCTTAGACTCCATTCTTCCCTTTCTCCCCAGGTCACATTGACTGCCAAATGCCGCTAGGCTGACCCTCACTGCTCTTGCCTCAGATCAGGCCTTCCTTGCTTCTCTGTGTGTGTGTGCGTGCTCAGTCGCTTCAGATTTGTCCAACTCTTTGTGACACTACAGACTGCAGGCCACCAGGATCCTCTGTCCACGAAATTCTCCAGGCAAGAACACTGGAATGGGTTGACACGCCCTCCTCCAGGGGATCTTCATGACCCAGGGATCGAACCTGTATCTCTTATATCTCCTGTATTGGCAGGCAGGTTCTTTACCACTAGCACCACCTAGGAAGCCCCGCTGCTTCTATATTATTCTACAAATCCTCAACAGGCCTTCCTGCCACCTCCTACTCTGTTGCTCTGTTTTCCAACTCACCCTCCAAAAAGTCAGCTGTGAACTTCCCAGTCTCAGGTTCCAAAGTGAACTTTCCATACTCACACCACTGCTTCTGCTTTATGTATCCCTCATCACTTTCAGGATCAAATCCAAACTCCTTAGCCTGGAGTCAATACCCTTCAGAATCTCTTTGCTGCCTGTGTGTCCAGCCTGCTATCTCACCAACGTCCTCCAAAAACTCCCACGGAGTTCCCCAGATCTTTGTGCCTTTACACAGAGGCGTTTTCTCCCTAAGGAGTTCTGCCTCGTCCTTTAAAATAAGGAAGCTTTCTTGACCTGTCCACCTAATCCTCAAAGCTGGGTTAGATTCTGGTCTGATAGACTTCCAAGGCCTTTTGCCCTCATTCACGCAGGCATTTCTCACTCTTCTCTTAACCCATCTGCATTCCGTTCTCTACTCTGAGATCTTTGAGAACCAGGGCTTTATCTTGAATTGGTCTGTCCCTAGTCTTAGCCATATCTGGACTGTAGTAGAGATTCAGTGAATATTTGCTTCATCCATCGGGCTATAGAAAATTTACTGGGAACCTTTTCTTAATTTGTTTTTCCACTGTGGAGCCCTAACCACTGAACCATCAGAGAATTCCCTTGATAACAACCAGATGCCAAAACAAAACATTTACCATCGGTATCCTTTTATTTTTCATTGAAAGGAGTTTTGCCACAGGAATACTTACTTAGCATAGTGAAGAATATACAAGCCTCGATGAAACTGCTCAAGGTTTGAGCAGGAAATGCAAGGACAGGAAATTCCTGTCCCTCAGGAATGCAAGGCATCAAATGACTGTTCTTTTTTAAAAAGAATATTAACTATAGCAGTTGCCTCCTTTTAGACAAAGTGGTCACAGTGAAACTCATAAGGGCTTTCAATAAAACTGAAAAACATTTCAATGTTTCATGATTGCTGCTCGGTTTCTTTTTTCTTCTTTAATTAATTAATTTATTTTGGTTGTGCTAGGTTCTTAGTTGTGGCTCATGGGATCTTTGCAGCAGCGTGCAGGCTTCTGAGTTGTGCCACGTGAACTCTTATATGCAACATGCCAGAACTAGTTCTCCAAACAGGGATTGAACTAGGGCCCCCTGCCCTGACATCATGGAGCCCCACCAACTGGATCACCACAGAAGTCCCTTTCTTCTGTTTCTTTTTAATTCCTCTTCTTTTTCTTACAATATAGAGATATAATTTTAAAAGGCAGGCCTTTTAAGGACACAGAATTATCTCTGTGATGACCAGAAGTAGAAAGAAGTCTTGACCGAAGCCAAGGGTCTGTTAAATAACGAAAATGGAGGAAAAAAGGCAGGGGCTGGGGGAATCGGGTGTTTTTAAAAACAAGAATAAAATTACACTGCTTATATAGTTTGCATTCTATTTCTATGGCAGTGGGTTAACAAACCAGGTGTTGCTAAGGGAGACAACTGCATTTTGAAGCAACGATGGGAATGCTTCTAGAATCAGCCTCTCTTGTTGCCTGCCCAGAACTGTCTATACCGGTGTGCGTAGGAAGACAATCTTGACAAGGCCAAACACCAAAGCGGTGACTCACTTAGTCCTTGCCCTGTCAAGGGACTCACAGTAAAACAGTCACCTTCTAAAAAGCCATGCGCTGTCCCTGGTCTTAATGACCTTAGCTGAGTAGTCACCTCAAGGACTCAAGTCGTAGCTTTGCTATTTTTCTAGTCATAATGCCTTAGTAAGATGTAAATGCTAAAAGCATTAATAACTACTAATAGCATTAAGAGAAGAGTAAAAAGGCGGTAGGTATAAATATCTCATTCTATAGCTCTCTCCTTTCTCAGACCTTTACTCACATCTTCCCTCCTCAAGGCTTCCTTGTGTAAAACCACATTCCTGTTTCACTATAACTTCCTAAATCCTTCCCTGCTTCATTTTTCTCCTTTATGTTGATCATTAGTCAGACACAGCATGCATTGTACTTCTTCCTGTCAGTCTCCCACTAGAGTGTAAGCTCAGTGAAGGCAGGGATTTCCTCTATTTTATTCTCTGCTAGATCCCCAGCACCCAGAAGAGTGTCTTCCTCATAGCAGGTGTCCAATACATATTTGGTGAATGAATTGATGGGATCCACTGGGACCCCCTAATGTGGTATAAAGATTATTTTAAGATGAAAACAACTGAAGAAATAGCTGCAGGAAAAACATTTTTGAACATATTTTGCTGACTTAAGCAAAGCCTCTTGAAAACATAGATGCCACAATCTCCTCTCCAGGAGGTTTAGGACCTCTTATATCTGGATGAGAAATTACTAAACAAAACCTTTTTCAAAACTTTCCATACTTTCCACTTGTTTCTCATTAGTTTCCCACCATGTTGCTTCCCCTGGAAGTCCTTCTAAGAACTTTTCGTTAAAAAAATTTTTACTGTGCTTTTTTTCTTTATGTGGACCACTTTTTTAAGTTTTTATTGAACATGTTACAATATTACTTCTGTTTTATGTTTTGGATTTTGGGCCATGAGGCATGTGGGATCTTAGTTCCCTGACCAGGAATTGAATCCACATCCCTTGCATTAGAAGGTGAAGTCTCAACCACTGGACTGCCAGGGAAGTCCCAAAGACTTTTCCTATTAAGATAGATAAACTTTTAAATCTAGCTATGCAGAAATTACTTCTCTGCATATTCCCTCATAAAGGAATAAACTCTTTTGTCTTTTCTCCTGTTAATCTTTCTTTTGTCAGTTAATTGCAGGCCTCCGATCACTGACCATGAGTTGACAGAGGAAATAAGTTTCTTTTTCATGCAACGGAACAAATGAATGAGTGACAAACATATTCTTATCATACCACACCATAGTGACAGCTATTCCCCGGCAGTGCAGCCTCAGATCTGCTTGTTGTGGGTTAGTCACTAAATCATGTCCAACTCTTTTGTGACCCCATGGACTGTAGCCTGCCAGCCTCCTCTGTCCATGGGATTTCCCAGACAAGAATACTGGAGTGGTTAGCCATTTCCTTCTCCAGGGCATCTTCCCAACCCAGGGGTCGAACCTGCCTTTCCTGCATTGGCGGGCAGGTTCTTTACTGCTGAGCCAGACCTGTACAAAAATAGAAACACGAGGCCAAAGAAAAACAAACCAGTGTGCCGCTGGATGACTCTGAATTGATTTAGATGAATTCTAAACCATAATTCACTGTTAATGTTTGTGAAGCAAGTCATCAAAAAAAGAAATGGTAAGGTTTCATCATTCAGCAGATGTTTGAGTGAAAGGAAAATATTCCAATTGTCTTACTTGTTCCTAATCCATCACACAGGGGGCGACTTCCTGTCTCTGCAGCCTGGAAACTACAGACACAGGTTCACGGGCAGCTGCTGCGATTGCTTCAGGCTTGCGTCAGTCTATGCCTATTCTGATGTAACAGTGAGGCACAAATGCATAAAAGAGATAGGAGCACCACGAGAAAAGGGAGGGAGAATACATGTGTGTGGGGAAGAGGCATGAGGAGGAAGGCAGCACATTCTGTACTGAATACCACAGGAACTCAGTAATTTACGGTTGCTTCCTAAAAACTAAAGAAGAGAGAGGGAGAGATGAAGCAAATGGGCGGAGAGTGGCTTGATTGTGGTATTCAGCTTGATTATGGTATTCATTCTTTCATTGACTTCACATTGATTAAACAATCATCAAGCTCATTTCCCAGCATTTACTCTGCCCTCCTCCAATCTATATCCCTTTCCTCCCAGTTGGAGATATTATTTAAACAACTCTGGTTTTGTCACTCCTCAGCTTCAAACCCTTCGAAGCCTTCTGAATGAACTGCTGGGATGCCCGATCCCCACAAGACGATAGGGTGAAAAGGGAAAGAGGGCCACAGTCCAGCCTTGGGATGGAAAGAGTCCAGTGCAGGCTACTGAACTACAGGGAAATGAAAAGAGTTAGGGCAGAGGACGGGGCAAAAATGCTGTAAGGGCAGAGAAAAGTGAAAAGATGTGGTGAAAATGGTTTAAAGTAAAAAAGCACCCTTGAGTTGTATCTCAAAAAGTTAGAGTCACCAAGTAGAACAAAGCAGAAAAAGCATGTGGGGTTGGGCATCTGCATGCCAAGTCCAGAGGCTGGAACAGCATGGCTGTTTGAATAATGGACAGGAGTTTGGCACTGCAGGACCGCAGTGTGGAAAGGGAAGGGTAGGTTACAGCCAGAGAGATAAGAACATTGTATGGTACAGAACTCTTCTTCTAAAAAGAATAGCATCAGAGATTTTTATTTTTTAAAATGCCATTTGCAGTGGCATGGATGCACCTAGAGATTGTCATACTGAGCGAATAAAGTCAGACAGACAAATATCATATGCGTATATGTGAAATCTAAAGACATGGTACAAATGAGCCTATTTACAAAACAGAAGTTGAGTCACAGATGTAGAAAAACTTGCGTGGAACTGACATATACACACTGCTATATACAGAACAGACAACTAACAAGAACCTACCGAAGAGCACAGAGAGCTCTATTCATCACTCTGTAATGACCCATATGGGAACAGACTCTAAAAAAGAGTGTATATATGTCCATGTATAACTGACTTTGCTGTACGGCAGAAACTAACATAACACTGTAAATCAACTACACTGGAAAAAAAAAAAAACTTAAGAGAATAAAAAAGCTTTTTAATTAGGGAAGTCACAGAATTAAATGTGCCTGAGAGATCTCTCCAGTGATGGCAGGGCCAGTGTTACTGATGGCAGGAGAGATAACAGGCCACATGAGAGAGGATGGGGACGTGAGAGGTGACAGAATGCAATGAAGGGGCTGGAAGAAACCCTGGCTGTGAGACTGGAGCAGAGATTCTCTGAGGGATCTGGCTTGGCTGACTGTGTAGATGCCCTTGGTCTTAGTACAGACATGAAAGGCTGGGAGAACAAAAACAGGGACCACAGATGATAAGTGTTCAAACCCTGACAGTTGACTATAATCAACTGTTCAGTGAGTTCAGTGTAAATTTATTAATATAATAAATTCTTTAAGCTATGGGTTCATAACTCTTCCATTTCAAAAGATAGCCCTGAATCAAAAACATGGCTTTGAATCAAAAGAAGTTGTTTCTCTTTCTGTTTAAAAATAGAGAAGTCCTCTGAAAGTGGTATTGAGCTATATTTAAGAAACCTTGTACAGTTTGTACTAATCTTAAAATTTGTTTAAAATGTGAGCTAGGAAAGGACATGTAAGATTCTTCTTCATCTCTCATTTAAGGAATGGTATCATCATAATCCAGCAGGAGTAAGAATTATGTCCAAAGTTATAAAACTGGTTATTGGCAAAGTCAGAGCTAAAACCCAAGGCCCCTGAGCCCAGCACAGGGATCTTACTAGAACAGAGTCACGTATGATCAATTGGAAGAAGGGTTTGACCATGACCCAAACAAGGCTGAATCCCTCTCACAATTGTACTGCTTCAAAGAAACAGCATTCAAATTCAAAAAGAAAAGCAAATCTTAACTTGGACTTCAGGTAAGTTTTTCAAACATCAGGAAGTCTAAGATTTAGTTCAAATTTGTGGTTTACAGAACCACATTAATAGCTAATGTCTGCCAAATGCTGATACCACTCCATGAAAAGTTAAAAAACATTTTAAAAGAACATCTGATCTTTCTAACATTTTAATTTTGTTTTGGGCCAATTTGGATTCTATCTCAAATGGAGGTGAAGATCAGAAAATAATTATTCTGCATACAAAATCTTAAACACCAAAGTAATCCTTCTCACTTATACTGTAAAGAATAGGAAGAGGAGGAATTATTTTCAGCATGTCATTCACAGCCTGAAGTTTGGGTTCAGTTTGCAGTAATGAAATTAAGGAACAAATTTTAATCAAATATGTAGAATATTAAAAACCTGATGTTATGGTGCCAGTTGTAAAGAACCCACCTGCCAATGCAGGAGATATAATCCTGGGTCCGAAAGATCCACTGGATGAGGGCATGGCAACCCACTCCAGTATTCTTGGCTGGAGAAACCCATGGACAGAAGATCCTGGCAGGCTACTGTCCATGGGTTCACAAAGAGTTGGACACAACTTAAACAGCTTAGCACATGCACACACAAGGTTAATCATGAATATTGAAAATATCTAATAAATGTGATCAAGGGTATAATGGAATGATCATAAGTTATATAAAAATATAAATTAAGGTTATTTAATAACTCATATTGTATAGGTGCTCTGGCCATGAAGGGACTGGGAGGGTCATGAAGGGACTGGAGAGCCGAGATGGACATCATCATCTCACAACCCAGAACATCACTGTATCCATTCATTCATGTCATGCTACCAGAACACCCAAGACTACAACATCAGCAATGTCACTAGTTGTAGCAATAATAGCAAACTAAGCCAAAACACTTAAAACAAGTATGCTTGAATTCACTGTATGGACTATACAATCCACTGGGAATACTGCAGAAGCCATTCTATGTCAGAGATTTTAAATTATTCTGATAGAACACAAATGATATATAAGAAGTATAAGAGTGTTTTTCTAACATTAAAAGAATCGTGTCCCTGCACTTTCTTGAGAAGGCCTCCCAGGTGGCTCAGTGGTCAAGAATCCATCCATCTGCCAACGCAGGAGACTTGGGTTCGATCCCTGAATCGGGAAGATCCCCTGGAGGAGGAGATGGCAACCCACTCCAGTATTCTTGTTGGAAAATCCCATGGACAGAGGAGCCTGGCGGGCCACAGTCTATGGGGTTGCAAAGAGCCGGACATTACTGAGCAACCAAGCATGCAAACACTTTCTTGAGAAGAGTGGGTTAGGAGCACTTTGATAAATCAGAGAGCTCTGAGGTATGACTTGTTTTTTGTGAGGTCAGCAGACCTACTAAAACCCCCGGACATTCCTAGGAAGAAAAGCTGAATGTTTCCCTCCTTATCTGGCTGGTGAGTGTTCTCAGCGCTTGCAGGAGAACTGTCTGATCAGGAAGGCTATCTCACAGAGCCCACCCCACTGATTACCACTGCATACAGACTGGGAGATCCCGACCCTGGGTCTTCTTGACAGCTCTCTGAAAAGCAATCTACCTGTCCCTCTAACAGTATAGGAGACCTAGTCTTAGAAAAATTAGCCAGTGTAATTCACCACAAATTGTAAGGGAATTCAAGCCATGTTATGCTGTGCCTATAGTTAAAGGAGTTTCTAGAGCAGAGTCTCTGAAATGATGATTCAGTCAGTTTATGAAGACCAAGCTTGCCCAATATGGCTATCATAGTCTGGCTATGCTAACTACATTTATCATAAGATGGGTTGCTTTTCAAAGAAGGATAATAAAGAATAGATATCGCTGTTTTGTTTTTTTTTTAAACTCAGCAACTTATGTTATTGTAAAACAACTTTAGGGGTTTTCCAATCTATCCACTTCATAATCTATTATTAATGGAAATGTTTCATTTTCATTAACTTTTACACTGGCAGTTGCTATATATCAAGTAATGCTAAATTTAACCAAAATAAAAATAGAGATAATGAAGTACAGTCAAAAGAACACTGATGTGGAAGTCAAGATATCTAGTTTCTAACATAATCACCTAAATAAGAAAATATAACACTGCAAAATATTAAGCATAACAAAGTACTGTCTATTACTTCTGCAGACAGCAAGCTAGTACATGGGGAAGATTATTTTTTTCCCAAAGTAGCTCCACCATCTTTTTATAACTTAAATGAAAAAGCCTTAGGCTTATTCAGGAATAACAAAGCTATACTACTGCCGGGGTTCCTGGGTGGTGCTAGTGGTAAAGAATCCGCTTGCCAATGGGAGACATAAGGATGCGGGTTTGATCCCCGGGTTGGGAAGATCCCCTGGAGGAGGATATGGCAACCCACTCCAGTTATTCTTGTCTGGAGAATCCCATGGNCAGTTAAACAAGCTAGATAATTAAAAAATACCAACCCAAATGAAATATTTATATAAGCACATGGCCATGAATTCTCTACAGGAGCTACATGTTCATTCACTAATTAAAAATAATGATCAGGTAAGAACAGTCTTTCACGCATCAACAATGACTAATACGTACTTTTTACAGTGAAGTTCTGTACAGAAATAGATTTGGAAATCGTCAGAATTGTGAAGCACATACAGAAAACAGCATCGTTCTTCAAATTTAGAAATACTGAAACAAACAAAAGAGAATTATTCACAGTAATCTCAATACCTTCCATGAATTGTGATAAAAAAGGAATGCTTTTTATATTCAGTCCCAAGTATGGTATCAATGCTGTTTATACCAAAATGTTATCAATAGCACTTCAAAAGTGACACTCCTTGTACCACAGTACTAAAATTATTTAATATTCTGAGAATTGTCTTCCTACTTGTATCTATAGATAAGGCTGCTCAGGGTGTTGCAAGCACATAACGTATGTGTCCTACAACTCAGCGTAGGGAACAGGTCTTGGCTGTTGTAGCACTGAATTGTGCACTGGGAAGAAAAGCACATATATCAACTGGCTTATAGACCCGATGATTCTGGTTCTGTAAGATCTGTCGAACAATAAAATTCTTCCAAAGCTAGGAAGGCAATGTGTGGAGGCAGTAAAAGCAGCTCATTATTGTAGACAGTATAGAGGAGTGAAGAAATATGAAATAGTACTTGGTTTGGACTCAGCAAGTTGTTTAATTTACAGCAATTGAAACGATTTTGAGTTTACAGTCAGGCCATGCTCCTTTAAGCCAAGGGTTGGCAAATATTTTCTGTTAAGAGCCAGAGAGTAAATATATCAAACTTTGCAGGCCAAACTACTCAGTTTTGTTGTTGGAGCAGCCTTAGGCAATACACAATGAATAAATATGACTGAGTTCCAATAAAACTTTATTTACAAAAACAGGCAGCAGGTCATATTTGGTCTGTGGGCTGTTGTTCTCCAGTCCCTATTTTATGCCTTTGCATCTGCTGTTCCTTCCATTTGGAATGCCCATCATTTTTCACTTCTTGTAGCAATTCTATTCATCATCTAAGACCCAGCTTAGACCTTACTCCATCTCACTTCGACACTTCTACCTGAAACAGAAAGATTTCCTCTTGTCTCTCTGGTCTTTGAACATACTTCTGCTAATTTCACACTGTACTGTCATTAGTTATTAAACCTCTATTGCCCTGCTAGGTTGTCAGTGCTTCGGGGGAAGAGTTCAGGTCTTAGTCATTTTTGAATCCTTAGCAGAACAGGACTCAACATTTGACAAATAGCTGGCATTCAATAAATGCCAAATGAGCTGATGCAAGATTAACTGCTGACAGCTGGATATTTTTCTATAGTTTGTCTTCTATTTATAGAGGAGGAGGCCAAGAAAAGTTAGATCTCTTTGAAGTCACACACTGGAACTCAAGTTTCTCAACACACAAACCGGCAGTAGCCACAAATAATCATTCCATGTTGATATCGTCAGTCACAACAAAGGCTGTGGAGCGATGCCATACCTCGTTAGAGAAAATTAACTCACTGGAAAATAAATATGACAAAGAGAAATTTATACTTACCATACTTTCCTAGATGGATGGCTTAAAAAAGGCAGCAGTAAATACTGTCTTGTCTTAAAAATTAAATATTAGGAGAGTAATGCTTTATCTGAGAAGGCATGGACTGGAAAGATATATAATGAGTCAGTCTGGCCTGTTTCTGTTCACATCATTCACAAGGTAACAGGTGGTTTTGCCAGGCAAACTCCAATTATCAGTGACTCAGACAACTCCACCAGTTCATGCTCCAACAAAACCAATTACCATTATGCCAAAAGCAACAAAGCATTGCATAACAGGTCTGCAGGAATCTGGCTTTTCTCATTTTTATTTATACGGGACAAACAGAAGTAAATGCAACTAATTTGGTTTGAAATGGGCAAGAGTTGGTTTCTCATAAACTTCTGTAAACACTTAACCAGGAGCTCTTGTCTCTGAAAAAGTCTCATTTCTAAATGCCAGGCATGGGCATTATGATGGCAACGTCCAAACTGAAGGAAGCCACTGTAACCTCAAGAACATGTGATGAACAGAAATCTCAGGAAAAGTCATTAAAAAATGAATTCCCATAATCTCACCATGTTACTATTAGCCGCTGCTGCTGCTAAGTCGCCTCAGTGGTGTCCGACTCTGTGCAACCCCATAGACGGCAGCCCACCAGGCTCCACCATCCCTGGGATTCTCCAGGCAAGAACACTGGAGTGGGTTGCCATTTCCTTCTCCAATGCATGAAAGTGAAAAGTGAAATGGAAGTCGCTCAGTCGTGTCCAACTCTTAACGACCCCATGGACTGCAGCCCACCAGGCTCCTCCATCCATGGGATTTTCCAGGCAAGAGGACTGGAGTGGGTTGCCATTGCCTTCTCCATTAGTATTAGCTAGAGGACCCAATCCAGTAGATGGTAAATGTGTTTTCAATACATCTAAAGAGAGAGTAGTTCCTGGTATACCAAGAAACCCCAGAAAAATCATCCTCTAACATAAACCATCAGCTCCCCCAGCTGGAGAGGACCTCCAACAGCTCCCTTCTATCCTTACCTTGACTCTGGTCCACAATCACACTTATCTCTTAGTCACCATATTTTAAGTAGGTGACAAGTACAGAGTCCATGAAGCTTTTGTTGCAAATCTTTTTGTAATGAAGATAGTGAGTCTGAAGAAGGCTGAGCATTTTCATCAACAGAAGGGTGCTTGAAGTTCTTTGCATTTTTGAATCATGACTATAAGTCCTATCCAAGACATTCAGGCTCTAGAAAAATGTTTTCTAAGTAAACAAAACCAAGGAGACTTACCTCACACCCCTGACAGAAGAAGCACTAAAATTCCACTCATGTATACCTTTCTAGAACACAAGGGAAGAACAACAACAAAGGTTGAGTCATCCAAATGGAAATAACATAACAGTCATTTAATTGTTAATAATATACTCAGAGAAAATTGTCCTAATTCTGCAAGAACAAACTATGTAGATGGAAACCGTAGTTCATTCTCAAGCCACAAGGGTGATGTTTACTCTACTTAATAATTTCTGTCCTCCAATAAAACAGCTTCCAAGAGAATCTAGGAGAATTAGTCTCATTAAATTCTAAAACTTGATTTTTAGCAGATTAACCTATTAACTGTTGTGCCTTCATCTTCAGAGTAAAAAAACCCCTGATGAAAGTAATTTAATTACTACAACTGAGTGATATTTCTTTTCTGAGAAAGAAAAACAATTAATTTGAATAAAATCTCTGCAAGATTTTAAAGATAATTACTTCTGAATTATCTTTAGTTACACTTTCTAACTAAAATGGTGCTTCTATTTCTTCAGAAAATAGTACAGCAAGTAGGTATGTGTATGTGTGTGCTTAGTTGCTCAGTCATGTCTGACTCTGCAGCCCCATAGACTTAGCCCTCCAGGCCCCTCTGTCCATGGAATTCTTTAAGCCAGAACAATGGAGCGGGTAGCCATGCCTTCTTCCAGGGGATCTTCCCACCCCAAGAATCAAACCCAGTCTCCCACCTTGCAGGCAGGTTCTTTACAGTCTGAACCACCAGGAAAGCCCATGTATGTGTAAAAACACATGTATACAGTATCCATCGTTGCTATAATGTGTGACCTAATTTATGCAAAATTCAATATGCTAATAAAGTTTGAACATAAGAAATTTGATGACCATTTGATAAGCATAAATGATTTGCAGGACGAAGATGAAAATTAAATGTGGGAATTAATTTCTTGAGTTTATTACTAAAGCTGAGTTAAAATCAGTATTAAATTTATATGTATCAAAATTAAATAAATGACAAGATAGATGGCATTCCCTATAAAAATATTGTTGTCAACATTATAGAAGTAACAACATAAATATTTTTATGGAAATAAATCAGTTGATAAATGTGTCTAAACTGATCAAGTATTGTAGTCAATTCTGATTGCCGTTTAATTCTGTAAATGAAAAAGAACCAGAGAAACAAGCCCTTATCCACCCACTTAAAATACTACCGGAGGCTGAGGTCTTGGCTGGGCTAGTGAAGTGAGTAGTGAAGCTTGAGACTCTGAGGGGGTCTAGAACTTTCCTCTGGGCAAAAGCAACTCGAAGAGCCACAGTTCATCTCCACAACACCTAGTCCTCTGCTAGGACCATGCATCTTAAAAACAGATCCTCTCAAACTCAGAGCTGATTTACTAAAAAACAGTGCACATCAGTCAGATAACGGGGATATGACCTAAGTTAACATAGAGCAAATGTTGCTGTATGTGAGGCCCAGAGAGGGAGAAGACCACAGAAAGGTGCTCCTGGAACTCAGCTTTCTTAACCAGAGTACAGAGGGACTTAAATTAAAATAGCAGCCTGTAGCTTCAGCTGGTAATTTGGAAAGTGGCTTCTAAATCCTGTTGGCCTCAGGTGACCTTCTAAAAATATGTGAGCCAAGAGCTGCAGCTGTTACCTGCACACTCCTTGCACACAATGCAGCCTTATCCTCAGAGCCTGCAACTGAGCTGCTTTCTAAGGCCAAGCCCCGGATCACGATGGGCCGCTCAGCGCGGAGCCAGCAGAGCAGAGTGTCAACCTGCGATGGAATACAGCGACTGATGAACACCGGCCAGGCAGCTCTGGTAAAATCTATCCTCCATCAGCCTCGTCCTGGGAGCAGCCAAAGAGAGAGTTCCCAGATTGCCTGTGCTAGTTGAGTAGGAAAGTAGTAGAGCATTTCCAGAATGTTAGGTTCCTGGAAGGCTGTTGAGTGCTGCCAGGGAACATTCCATTTCAGTGGTGCAAAGCCCAGGGCCCGAGATGGGAGTGATGTGGGATGAGTCCTCCTCTCTCCTCACCTCCCTTGCTGCTGGGACTCACCACACAGAGGCGCTGGTGAGCCATAAAGCCAATGGGTAAGGTAAATGTTTCCTGGCTCCTCTGGGAGTCTGGGGAAAAGGGCAGAGCAGAGGCAGTGCTGGAGTGATAATTCCCCAAAGCCCCAAACCAACACTCAACCTAATCTGCACAAGCACCGTTTTCTTGGAAATGGTTAGCCTCAGATCCTGTGCCCCAGCTAGGGCAAGGCTAAAGACAAATACTGAGCTAACATGGCAGCTTCCCTGGGGGATCAGCTGGTAAAGAATCCTCCTACAATGTGGGAGACCTGGGCTTGATCCCTGGGTTGGGAAGATCCCCTGGAGAAGGGTAAGGCTACTCACTCCAGTATTCTGGCCTGGAGAACTTCATGGACTGCAGAGTCCATGAGGTCGCAAGATCGGACACGACTGAGTAATTTTTTTTCTTTTTTTTTAACATGGCAGCAATTCTACTGTGGCAGACACTGTTGGTTCCCCAGGCGACAGCCATTCCCTTCCGTCTTTGCTAAGAAAAAGTGTTTGTTGGGCAGGTGCAGGTGGCAATGTTTAGAGATGGTGAAACAGATTCCCTAAATTAGCCGTGATAAACCCATTTCCCTTGCTGGTGACTGCTTTAGGCATGGACGCGTGATGCAACTTTTGGTCCCAGGGAAAGGGCCTGATCTTCTTTGTATGCTGTCTGTATGGAGTGATGCTCGCTGCAGCTATTGAAGACCATGAGAGAAAAAACAAGAGCACAGAGAGAAGCCAACCAGAAATCTGACACTGCTAAGCCACTGAAAGTAGCCCCCAGTGATCCACCTCAGAAGTTCTTGTAATATGAGACAATGTTTCCTTATTATTTAAGCCATTTTTAGTTGGGAGTTTTGCAGTCAAAAACTTCCTTGATGGGTGAGAGCATCATATTATCAAAAATATAAAACCTAGGGTAAATACACCCCCCTAATAAATTTCCTGGGTCTCCTCTGAGTGGCCACTGGTTGGAGCTGGACTGAGGGAAGTGGGTGACACTTAGCTCTCCACTGGGACCCTGCATCAGATAGGCCAAGAGTGCTTAGCTTCAAATTTCAAAGGATGGGAATTCTAAATAACAATGATTTTAAATTGGAAAAGGAAATGACAGCCCGCTCCAGTGTTCTCGCCTGGAGAATCCCAGGGACGGGGGAGCCTGGTGGGCTGCCGTCTATGGGGTCGCACAGAGTCGGACACGACTGAAGAGACTTAGTAGTAGTATGATTTTAAATATCTTGCAAATAACTTCTCTCTTCCACAATCTAGGTTTTTCTTTCATGTACACATACATGCAGACTTTCTTTAAGCACTAACCTTTTAAAGCAGCAACCAGGGAGAACTGTTAAAAGACTGGGACTTCAATTAATTTGCCCCTGACCACAGAGTCCCTGAACTCTTGGGACTTGGTATAATGATCTTAAAGTTTTGAAAGTAGCAATATGAAGTATATACTAGCTCATATAACCATTCACCTCACATTTTAGAATGAAAATACTGGGAGAAGGAGTAAAGGAATAAAGATAATCAACAAAAAGCAACACTATGCTGTTCTATTTTAGAAGGAAAAATTTAAACATTTTATGACACCCTTCCAAGAAAAATCTACTTCTTATTTAACATTAAAACCTATTAAACCTGTCACTTATCTGTCATTTAATTATAGTTATTACAGTTGCTTAAAATTAGTAAAATAATAACAAAGTAATCTTCATTGCTTGTCCTCATTCCAATTGTATCACTTCTATTTAAAACAATAGAGAAAATAGCAGTGGTAATGAATACTCTATGGATAGAACTAGGGATAATGAATACACATACTTATGTATAGAAAAACAAATAAATTGACATCAATTTAAAATGGAAACAGATCAATTTTTTAAAAGTTTAAATTTTTAATAAGGGACATTTTTAACACTGAAGGTAATAAGCAGTGAGGACAAGGCAAATGTAATATTTCTTGATCAAAATATAGTACAAATGGAAGCAGGACAATTCAGAGCCTACGTCTATAACTACTTAAGGCACTGATTTATATCCTAATATATTTATTTCTTAGCATAACATAAAAACTGTCTCTACAGTTGTCACAAACATAAAAGAATCAACACAAGGCTAACTGTATTGAACACAGAACCTCCAGAAAAAATAGTGACAACTGGAAATAGTATTCATTTTCCAAAAATTCCTGGCTTACTTTCTGTTCTTTTTCTGTCTTCCAAATAACTTCTGGCTCTCTACTCATTCTTTGGGACTTGCTAATCGCTCATTCCTTTAGTCCCGGTCTGTTCTGTTTCTACGTGTCCTTGTACAACCCTGCTCTTTCTAATCAAGCTTTTGAAAATCTCCTATCCCGGATAACAATTTTCATGTCTCTAACCTTAGATTTTGTAGTTTCAACTGGATGACTACTCTACTTCTGCTTATGAGAACATGTATGCACATACTTTAAAACGATGTAAAGAAAACATTCACATTGCTGGTAAAGGATTAGCCTGCAATGCAGGAGTTCAATTCAGTTTAGTCGTTCAGTCGTGTCCGACTCTGCGACCCCATGGACTGCAGCACGCCAGGCATCCCTGTCCATTGCCAACTCCTGGAGTTTACTCAAACTCACGTCCATCGAGTTGGTAATGGAGACCTGGGTTCAATCCCTGGGTTGGGAAGATCCCCTGGAGGAGGGCACAGCAACCCATGCCAGTATTCTTGCCTGGAAAATCCCCATAGACAGAGGAGCCTGGTGAGCTCCGGTCCATGGGGTCACAAAGAGGACATGACTGAGCAACTAAGCACAGCACAAAGAAAACACTGTACTTGATAAAAACAAGGTTAATAAGATATATATAGATAGTTATATTAATTACGGTTAATTTTGTCATGATGGCATGACTCCAAGTGGAGTACAGATTGGAGGTTCCAAGGATCCCTTCCTTGGGTTCAATTAATTTACTAGAGCAGCTCATAGAACTCAGAGAAACATTTTACTTACTTGATTACCAGCTTATTATACATGGATATGATTAAGAACCAATCAGAGGGAAGAGATGCTCAAGGCATCTCTTGAAAGGTCTTGCAGCCTTCATGCCTTCTCCACATACACCCCTCTCCAAATCCCCAAGTATTCACCAACCCAGAAGTTCTCTGAACCCCATCCTTCTGGGTTTTTCTGAAGGCTTCATTACATAGGCATGTTTGATTAAATCATTGGTCATTGGTCAATGATTCAATCTCCAGCCCTCCTCCCTTCCCAGAGATCAGGATGTGGGAATGAAAGTTCCTCCAAACTCCTGGTTGGTTCTCCTGGCAACCAGGCCCCATCCTTAGGTGTTTTCGGGGTACTACCTCAGTAACATAACAAAAGTCATCTTTATGACTCTCAGCATTTAGGAAATTCCAAGGGTTTTAGGAACTCTGTGCCAGAAAATAGGGGCCAGATCAAAAACATATTTACTATAAACTGCAATATCACAATTCCCTCATATAACATGAAGAACCTCCCAAGTAATTGCTGCCAAAAATAAATAAATAAATAAAATCGTTATTTTTTTTTTAAATGGTGCCATTTTGAGTGCCCTTTGGATAGCTATGCCATCTATAATAAAAATCCAAACAGCAAAATTATACTTTATTGAGTGAAATCCATAACCAAAGTTTAACAACTTTTATATTACCAAATACATCTATGCCAAAATAAATACACAGGAAGCTATTTCTTCTAAACTAATACAGACATTTGCTGGAATATATAAATGCCAGAAGGTATAAAATCTTTCACTACTAATGCTCTTGTCTTAATAACTGCACAGTTTACCTTGTCATCAGGAAGCACATGCCAGATAGATATTGTCTTTTCCTCAACTTCATTGTTGATAGACAAATACGAAGGTTGATAGATTTTGGTTGGTTCTAATATTAAGACCTTCAAAACATAAGGCAAAGAAACTAGTATTACTGACTTAAGATTTAAGCCATTTAGAGTTGTTATAACAACCCTGCACTGACACAAGAGATTAACAGATAAGGCTTAGTCCAAAGCTGGAGTAAGACTATTTTAACTTCGGATTCTTGCTATCCTATGAGGCCTCTGAGCAATTCATGTATTAAACAGTTACCATAAGTTACAATAATCATCTTTCACTGCTAAAGAAACTGGAAATAAATTTTTGAAGTCCTTATGTTGGTTTGGCTATCCCCAGGGAAATCTACTTGGAGAAGGCAATGGTAACCCACTCCAGTACTCTTGCATGGAAAATCCCATGGATGGAGGAGCCTGGTAGGCTACAGTCCAGGGGGTCGTGAAGAGTTGGACACGACTGAGCGACTTCACTTTCACTTTTTACTTTCATGCATTGAAGAAGAACACTCCAGTGTTCTTGCCTGGAGAATCCCAGGGACAGTGGAGCCTGGTGGGCTTCTGTCTATGGGGTCACACAGAGTCAAACATAACTGAAGCAACTTAGCAGCAGCAGCAACAGTAGGGAATCTACTAGTGCTATATATATATATATAAGCTTTTATTTTATTTATAATCAATACAGAATCTATTTCTCTTTTTTTAGTTTTTTAATTTTAATTTTTTTATTGAAGTATAGTTGATTTACAATGTTTCAGGTGTATAGTAAAGTGATTCAGTTATACATATACAAATTCTTTTCCCATAATCTATTTCTATAAATGTAAATGTGTCAAAGAAAGGCAGAATGTGGTAAAAGAACAAGTAATTCTATGTACATAAGATTCCATATATAGACAATCACATGCTTATTTTAGATTTTTTTGTGGCCACACCTTATCAGAAAGACGTAGTAGTATGGTTTTCATACCCTTGTAAATGGATTGAGAAAAGATTTTGATTATTATTGAAAGAGTTTTATATATGAGCCAAAGAAATGGACATAACTGTATGAAATGATAAAAGTGCTTTTGCACTGCCTCCAAGATAAAACTAGTACCTTCAATAATGATGTATTTAGCTTTGTGAGAGAAAAAGAGAGAAATAAAACTAGCTCCTACTTCAGAGAGTATCCGAGGATATATGACAAGTGGGATGAGAGTCTCCATCAAAGGACTGAACAATGTTTACATTATTACTAACATCATATTAGGAGCAAATAACACTGAAACACCACACCTACATTGATTTCAAAGGTGCTACAGATATTAACTTTTTGTACAGACACTTAAAGGCACCTATTCAGCTCAAATTTCCTCTGTGGTCTTAAGCAGGAATATTTGGGAAGAAAATAAAATACCAGAGAAAATGAACAGTTCTTTTTATTCAAGTTAAGGTACAAAGAATTAGAAAAAGGGGATGAGAAAGACAATATTTTCTTTAATCAAGGGTAAAAAATCCTTAAGAGCATAAAGAAGTCTTGGTCAGGCTCTGGTGATGAAAATAAGATAGCATATGCCACAAATTAACACACAGCAAAGAGCTTACTGGGGAACACAGTCTGATTCAGAAACATGCTGGGTGAATCAAGGTCCAAATTCCTATCAATAGAGAACTAAGTGGTACTGATTAATAATGAAAATCATTACTTTTCAATCTTAGCTTGGTAAAAACAGTGCTTTCAAATGTGAGTATCCCAGTGTTTGTGAAATTAAAATAAATAATAGAAAACAAAATGGTTTCCCAAAACAGCACCCAAGACACTCCACTGAGGACTAGAACTTTCCTTGTCCCCTAAAGAAGTGAGCATGCTATCTAACGTTAGAAAAGCATGGCACAGGTTATCTCCTGTCTTCTTAAATGATGGCGTTATTGTTGTCTCAAATAGTTCTAACAGATAAAATCTGAACTATGAATTACCTATCTTGAGATTAGGGGAAAAAACTGGTTGTAATTATTATTGTCTAATGATTGCTTGAGCAGTATGTGAACTGAGAACTTCCAGATATTCAAGCTGGATTTAGAAAAAGCAGAGAAACCAGAGATCAAATTGCCAACATCAGTTGGATCGCAGAAAAAGCAAGAAAATTCCAGAAAAACATTTATTTCTGCCTCATTGACTATGCTAAAGCCTTTGACTGTGTGGATCACAATGAACTGTGGAAAATTCTTAAAGAGTTGGGAATATCAAACCACCTGACCTGCCATCTGAGAAACCTGTATGCAGGTCAAGAAGCAACAGTTAGAACCAAATATGAACAATGGACTGGTTCCAAATTGGAAAAAGAGTACGTCGAGGCTGCATATTGTCACCCTGCTTATTTAACTTATATGCAGAGTACCTCAAGGGAAATGGTGAAATGGATGAATCACAAGCTGAACTCAAGATTTCCAGGAGAAATATCAATAATCTCAGGTATGCAGATGACACCACCCTTATGGCAGAAAGCAAAGAGGAACTAAAGAACCTCCTGATGAAAGTGAAAGAGAAGAGTGAAAAAGTTGGTTTAAAACTTAACATTCAACAAATGAAGATCACAGCATCCAGTCCCAACACTTCATGGCAAATAGATGGGGGAATAATGGAAACAGTGATAGACTTTATTTTCTTGGGCTCCAAAATCACTGCAGATGCTGAATGCAGCCATGAAATTAAAAGACACTTGCTCCTTGGAAGAAAAGCTATGACAAACCTAGACAATGTATTAAAAGCAGGGACACTACTTTGCTGACAAACATTTGCATAGTCAAAGCTATGGTTTTTACAGTAGTCATGTATAGATGTGAGAGTTGGACCATAGCGATGGCTGAGCACCAAAGAACTGATGCTTTTGAACTGTGGTGTTGGAGAAGACTCTTCAGAGTCCCTTGGACTGCAAGGGGATCCAACCAGTCGATTGTAAAGGATATCAACCCTGAATATTCATTGGAAGGACTATTGCTGTAGTTGAAGCTCCAATATTTTGGCCACTCTTCTTCAACTCATTAGAAAAGACCCTGATGCTGGGAAATATTGAAGGCAGGAGGAGAAGGGGACAACAGAGGATGAGATGGTTGGACGCTATCACTGACTCAACAGACATGAGTTTGAGCAAGCTCTGGGAGATGGTAAAGGACAGGGAAGCCTGGCGTGCTGCATTTCACGGGACTGCAGAGTTGGACATGACTGAGTGAACGAACAACAACAAATGCATGCTGAGCCCTTTGAACGTCTATTGAACCGGCAAAAGGTGAGGAATTTGTACCATGCCTTGTGGATGTCACAGAAAGGCTGATTAAAGACAAGAAAAAGGATGCGATTTGATGAAACCAGCTAAATACAACTCGCTTGGGAGTGTACGTATTCTTGCTTTCAGTTTCTCGTCTTTTGTATCAGTTAACATTACAATTAACTACAAATTCTGAAGTATAAAGGAAGACAGCAAGGCCTGTAGACTCTAAGAGGAGACAGTAAGCAGAGGTACATAATAAGCTCCTATAGACACTGCGAAAGTGTCACTTCCTCTTCCTCTCTCGCCTGACATTATCTGATGGCTTGATGGTCTCCTAACTTTTCAAAGTAGGAAGGAAAGAAAACGTACATTGAAGAGAGGTGAGGAAAAAGAATGACTCANCCTCCGTCCATGGGATTTTCCAGGCAAGAGTACTGGAGTGGGGTGCCATTGCCTTCTCTGAATGAATCAGCTACACATACACAAATACCCCTGTTTTTTGGATTTCCTTCCCATTTAGGTTACCACAGAGCATTAAGTAGAGTTCTCTGTGCTATACAGTAGGTTTTATTTCATTATTTTATACATGGTATTAATAGTGTACATATGTCAATTCCAATCTCCCCAATTTACCCCACTCCTTTTTCCCCCCTTGGTGTCCATATGTTTGTTCTCTACATCTCACAGTTAACCTTTAAAAATCTTTAAAGCTAATAGTCAATCATTACAGGAGATGCATAATAAAATTAGCGCTAAAAATAGACTCAAATGCAGATGGAATTTTGTTTTAATCTTTCCAGTTACCACATCCATAGTGATGAGACTTGGTTGCATCCCAAGAACTATTTGAAATTAGAAAAACACACATAATATATGAAACATCTAAAACTGTTAGGAAATTCTAAGTAACGAAGAAGTGCAACTCAAGAATGTGCGTCCTAAGAGGAAGGTTAGTTAGATCATGAAGGAAACAAAGGGCGCATGTTTGGAACAGAGACCGGGAAGCTGAGATAGAAGCTTTTGAATCTGCTGATTAGAGCTGCACATGTAAAATTGGAGGCGTATGTATGATTCAAGTAGGAGATACTGGCCAACTTGGGCTAGTGGGTTGGTCACTGTGACAGAAAGGCTAAGCTTGGTGGCCATCGGATACCACCTGTGTCTGAAGTCATCAGAACCTACAATCAATACATTTTATTTATGAGCATCAATCACTTTTCCCTCTAGATTGTACATTTCAGTCTCTAAGCAAATAAAATCATCTAGTTGTCAGTTCAACATATTTAACAATTTAGAAACAAGTGATAAGAGCTTTTATAAAAAATAAATCTATAAACGCCTAACAGTTTACTATTACCATGCAGGTGTCTTCAGTTTAAAAAGCTTTTCAGATGCTTGAATGACTCTCAAGTGGTCATTGGCCAGGACACTGGCCCCCAGGAAAAATCCAACTTCCCAGTAGCTCTGGAGTTTTTCCAAGTTTCCCTTTTTACCAAGAAGACTACTTAGCTTCACCCCTAGAAGATGAATAGGAAAAAGAACATTACAAACACCCCACAGGCAGGCAGAGCTGATTTCTTTATTAAAAAGCAACCTTTCATTCCTCCTTTCAGATTAAAATAACTTTGTTAAGTTTCTAATTCCTAAAAGGTCTTAAGTTCACTGTAAAAGAAAGAAAAAAAGACTAATCAGAACGGTACACAGAAAAAACTGATAATTTCCCTTCAATTTGAAAACCTCCAAATAACTGCCAACTTCACATTGATGTACATCATTCCAGAATTATTATATATGTTTGTATATGGGCTTCCTTGGTGGCTCAGTGGTAAAGAATCCACCTGCTGATGTCGGAGATACAGGTTTCATCCATGGGTTGGAAGATTTCCTAGAGAAGGAAGTGGCAACTCACTCCAGTATTCTTGCCTGGGAAACCCCATGGACAGAGAAGCCTGGTGGGCTACAAGGCATGGGGTCGCAAAAGACTTGGTCACGACTTAGCGACTAAACAACAACAATAAATGCTCTCAGGCTTAGAGAAGTTTACTTGTTAATTTGTGTTTTGCTCAGTACGCTAAGTCACTGCAGTCGTGTCCGACTCTGTGCAACCCCATAGATGGATGGCAGCCCACCAGGCTCCGCTGTCCCTGGGATTCTCCAGGCAAGAACACTGGAGTGGGTTGCCATTTCCTTCTCCATGCATGACAGTGAAAAGTGAAAGTGAAGTGGTTCAGTCGTGTCTGACCCTCAGCGACGCCATGGACTGCAGCCTTCCAGGCTCTTCCGTCCATGGGATTTTTCCAGGCAAGAGTACCGGAGGGGGTTGCCATCGCCTTCTTTGTATATATCCAAATAATTTCTGTCTAGTGAAACAATATCTAATATTTATAACCAGCTGATCATAAACTAGCTTTTAAAAAAATCAAACTCAGAAATCTGATTCTAAGATTTCTTTGTTAAATTATGATTACCTTATCTACAAGGAAGATCCCCTCGAGAAGGGAATGGCTACCTACTCCAGCATTCTTGCCTGGAGAATTCCATGGACAGAGAAGCCTGGCAGGCTATAGTCCATGGGGTCACAAAGTATCAGATGTGACTGAATGACTAACATTAGCTTCTTAAAAGCATTTTAAACAGGACATAGCCTCTTACTGTTTCCATATTCATTGAATTAAATAGAATGTTCTATATTTTCTGAGTCATTAATTTACCTTTTTTAAAATTATGCTTTAATGAAATGAAACAACCTTTAAAAAACCTTATGCTGCTTTTTATTATATAATTCCACTTAAGCCATGAGTATTTTAGGAAAAAGTCCATTTGGGAATTCTTCACATTTTGTGATGATAATTTAAAAAGCAAACAGCTTTGCCACCTTAAAATTTCATGAGATGAAAAAAAAAACTGCACGTGTATGCAACAACATCTATGACATCCTATCTGGACAGAAAAAATACAACAAATATAAATGGAAGAAGAAAGTGTAGGGGGGAAATTAGATACTAAAAATGGGTGTCTCTGTCAACCTCGGTTGAAAATGAATATTTTGTTTTTGTTTCATACTTTCAGAACAATGAATGTAGGACCAAGGTAGCATCAGACCATTTAAACATTTAAACAGGGACCATGAAAGTGTTTAACAGTAAAATTATATTAGTTTTAAAATTAAAATTTAGATTTGTTCTCACATGCCAGAAGTTCACTCTATGAGGGTCATCTTAACTTTGGCCTTAGCACAATTTGGTCACATGATGTGACTCCGAATCATTCAGCATTTGGACAAAATGTATTTTTTGTTTAATGGCAAATAGTATTTTAGTATACAGATGGTCATGGTTTATTTACCCAAATGCAGACGGTAGCTGCTTTTTATCGCTATAAATATTCTTATACACATAGCTTTGTGCAGTTGTTCAATTATTTCTTTGTAATAAAATCCTCAACTTGGACTTGTTGGGGATAGCGATATGCTCTTTTTAGTGTTGGTATTATGGGTAGTGGGCTTCCCAGGTGGTGCAGTGGTAAAGAATCTGCCAGCCAGTGCAGGAGACACAAGATATGTGGGTTTGATCCCTGGGTGGGGACTATCCTTTGGAATAGGAAATGGCAACCCACTCCAGTATTACTGCCTGGAAAATTCCATGGACAGAGGAGCCTGGCGAGCAACAGTCCATGGGGTCGAAAAGAGTTGGACATGACCGAGTGGCTGAGCACTCATTATAGGTAACAATATGTCCTTTCATCTCTGCCAACATAATGGAGAACAAAAGGAAACATGCTTTTTTTAAACCTTTGAGACTGACTGTCTTCATATGTTTATATGTCTTTTATGAATTAGCATTTATGGCCTTTCCACATGATGTTTGGAACCTGTTTCTACATGAGCCAGTAATCTTTTTTTTTTTTTTTTTAAACAATACTGTATTGCTTTTGCCACACATTGACATGAATCCACCACGGGTGTACATGAGTTCCCAATTCTGAACCCCCCTCCTTTAAGTTTGGAGTTAAGAATATGGCTCTAATTTTTTATATTTAGGATCCCTTTCTCTCCAAGCCCCCTCCACCCACTCACCCAAGGAACAGAGGAATAAATATCTTAATACATAATTAAATACATAATACATAATAAATAAATACATAATATTTGCTCCATAATTAGGATTATTTCCACAGGATAGAGTCTCAGAGGTAGTGTTATGCTTGGTCCCAGGCTATAGCACTTTTAAGGTTTTTGATCGCTAGGGCCAAATTATTAAAGCACTACTGCTGATGGATGATTCTATCTTTTTACCAAGTCCTTACTATCTGGCTGTTTTTCACTATTTAAAAAAATTTGGCAAAATTTATAAGCAGTTAACAGCATGTCATTGCTATTTTAAATACCACTTCTTTGATTCAATATTCTGTTTAGGCAATTTAAATGTTGACAATGCTCTAATTAGAACTGGTTGACTTCTAAGAATTGAAGATTTTTAATAGTTTAGTTTCCATCATAGTGTTTATATTTTGCAGCAGCTATTTTAACAGAGAAAGGTAGAACATTTTTATTGAACACTCATCATATGCCTAGCACTAGCATGGCACACTGAAAAGGTAACTCTTTCCAACCCGTACAACAACACAAATTAGAGATATCAAGGGAATATTTCATGTAAAGATGGGCACAATAAAGGACAGAAATGGTATGGACCTGACAGAAGCAGAAGATATTAAGAACAGGTGGTAAGAATATACAAAACTAGACAGAAAAGGTCTTACTGACCCAGAAAACCATGACGGTGTCATCACTCACTTAGAAGTGGACATCCTGGAGTGTGAAGTCAGGTGGGGCTTAAGAAGAATCACTATGAACAAAGCTAGTGGAGGTGATGGAATTCCAGCTGAACTATTTCAAATCCAAAAAGATGATCCTATGAAAGTGCTGCACTCAACGTGCCAGCAAACTTGGAAAACTCAGCAGTGGCCACAGGACTGGAAAAGATCAGTTTTCATTCCAATCCCAAAGAAACGCAACGCCAAAGAATGTTCAAACTACCACACAATTGCACTCATTTCACACGCTAGGAAGGTAATGCTCAAAATTCCCCAAACTAGGCTTCAACAGTACATGAACCAAGAACTTCCAGATGTTCAACCTGGATTTAGAAAAGGCAGACAAACCGTAGAATAAGTTGCCAACATCTGCTGGATCATAGAAAAAGCAAGGGAATTCCAGGAAAAAAGTCTACTTCTGCTTCATTGACTATGCTAAAGCCTTTGACTGTGTGAATCACAATAAACTGGAAAATCCTTAAAGAGATGGTAATACCATACCATCTTACCTGCTATCTAAGAAACCTGTATCCAGGTCAAGAAGCACCAGTTATAACCGGATATGGAATAATTGACTAGCTCAATTTTGGGAAAGGAGTACATCAAGGCTGTATATTGTCACCCTGCTTATTTAACTTATATGCAGAGTACATCACGGGAAATGCTGAGCCGGATGAAGCACAAACGGAACTCAAGATTGCCAGGAGAAATATCAATAACCTCAGGTATGCAGATGACACTACCCTAATGGCAGAAAGCAAAGAGGAACTAAAGACCCTCTTGATGAAAGTGAAAGAAGAGAGTGAAAAAGTTGGCTTAAAGCTCAACATTCAAAAACCGAAGGTCATGGCATCCGGTCCCATCACTCCATGGCAAATAGATGGGGAAACAATGGAATTTTCTTGGGCTCCAAAATCACTGTGGATGGTGACCGCAGTCATAAAATTAAAAAAAACACTTGCTCCTTGGAAGAAGCTATGACAAGCTTAGACAATGTATTAAAAGCAGGGACACTACTTTGTTGACAAATGTTTGTATAGTCAAAGCTATGGTTTTTCCAGTAGTCATGTATGGATGTGAGAATTGGACCATAAAGAAGGCTGAGCATGGAATAATTGATGCTTTTGAACTGTGATGTTGGAGAAGACTCTTGAGAGTCCCTTGGACTGCAAGGAGATCCAACCAGTCCATCCTAAAGGATATCAACCCTGACTATTCATTGGAAGGACTGATGCTGAACCTGAAGCTCCAATACTTCAGCCACCTGATGGGAAGAGCCAACTCATTAGATAAGACCCTGATGCTGGGAAAGATTGAAGGCAGGAGGTGAAGGGGATGACAGAGGATGAGATGGTTGGATGGCATACCAACAAAATGGACATGAGTTTGAGCAAGCTCTGGGAGATGGTGAAGGACAGGGAAGCCTGGCATGCTTCAGTCGATGGGGTCACAAAGAGCCAGACTCAACTGAGCAACTGAAAAGCAACACCATCACAATCAGTTAAAGATTAGTCCCTTTGGCAATGATGGAAAAAAAATGCTGAGAGATGTTGAGCAACTTGTTGAAGGTTGCACAGCCCTGGTGGAGGTTAGATTGTTACCAGTTTAACTTTCCATTGTGATGAATTCCAAGCATACATCAAAGTAGAAAAATACTACAGTGATCAGATTTTCAACAACTGCTAACATTTTGCTATTGCTTCATCTCCCTGAATACTTTGGCTGAACCATTTCAAATGAAATTACAGATTTCACCCTTAAATATTATGTCATAGTATAAAAGTTCTCCTACACATTCTACTTGATCATTTTTTTGAACATTTGTCAGCAACTGAACAACAACAAGGGCATCTGACATCTGCCTCTGTGGAGACTGAACCCTGGCTGCTGAGCTTCAACACCCCCTGAGGGGAATTCAGGGTGGAGAATGAGGCATTCTGTGCTCCAGGGAAACTGGTGGAACAGGTCTTTAGATAGTTAGATATTTTTTGTAACTGATTGCACATTCCCAAATCCTTGGTGGTGGCCATTTAGTTGTGTCCAACTCCTGCGACCCCATGGACTATAACCCTATAGGTTCCTTTCTTCACAGGATTCTCCAGGCAAGAATACTGGAGTGGGTTTTCATTTCCTTCTCCAGGGGATCTTCCAGACCCAGGAATTGAACCTGAATCTCCTGCATTGTAGGCAGATTCTTTACTGACTGAGCTACAAGGGAAGCCACATTTGATTATTGCACCTAATAAAAATAATAATTCTCTCATATTATTTAATATCTGGTCCTAATTCAAATTCCCTGATCATTCCCCAAATTTCTTTGGCCACCTGATGCAAAGAACTGATTCACTGGAAAAGACTGATGCTGGGAAAGATTGAAGGCAGGAGGAGAAGAGGACGACAGAGGATGAAATGATTGGATGGCATCACTGACTAGATGGACATGAGTTTGAGCAAGCTGTGGGAGTTGGTGATGGACAGGGAAGCCTGGCATGCTGTAGTCCATGGGGCTGAACTGAATAGCTTTTTGTTGTTGATTTCTTTGTTTTTTCAAACTGGAATCCAAATGGGGATCATTAATTGCATTTTTAAAAAATGTCTCTAATGAGCTGATTCATTTGAAAAGACCCTAATGCTGGGAAAAATTGAGGGCAGGAGGAGAAGGGGACGACAGAGGATGAGATGGCTGGATGGCATCACCAACTCAATGGACATGGGTTTGGGTGGACTCCAGGAGTTGGTGATGGACAGGGAGGCCTGGCATGCTGCGGTTCATCGGGTCACAAAGAGTCAGACATGACTGAATGACTGAACTGAACTGAAATGTCTTTTAACCTAACCAATCCACCCACACTTTTCTCCATGACACTGACTTTTTGAAAAGACCAAGCAGGGAGTCCTGTAGAACGGCTGATAGCATTTCTTGGTGTTGTCTGACTTATTTCTCTATCCAACTGTGATTCTATTAACTGACTGTTAAATCTTAAGGCTTGGGTTAAACATTTTTGGTGAGACTATTTCACAGGACTGAGGGCAGGAGGAGAAGGGGGTGACAGAGGATGAGACTATTGTATGGCATTACTGATTCAACGGACATGAGTTTGAGCAAACTCCGGGAGACAGTGAAGGACAGGGAAGCCTGGCATGTAGCAGTCCATGGAGTCGCAAAGAGCTGAACATGCCTGGGCAAACATTTCCCAGGAGATGCTGCTTATTTCACGTTCTCTGTATCAGCTGGCAAATGTCCAGCCATCAGGCCATGCTGGGTGGATCACTGACAGTTGGACCCCTGGAGGGGATATAGACAGTGAATTGTATGGGTCATTGTTCCTTTGTGATTGGTAAGCAATTTGTGGGTGAGCTTGGGTTTTTTGTAAATATGGCAAATGAAAATCCTAGTGGTGTTAGTTCTAATTGATGATCCTTGTCAGAATCATTATTTTAGCATCACTATCATCAGTTTTATCAGTTCTTCTACTTTATCAGCTAGTATTCTTTTGAAGAATACTAAAACTATTCTTAAAAATATACAGTTAGTATGTAGCATATCTTAAGAAAAGCTTTACCTCCTCAACTGGATGATCCATGCTCTGCTCAATCAGATCTGACTCTGAGACCCCATGGACTGTAGCCCACCTTGCTCCTCTGTCCATGGGATTCTCCAGGCAAGAATACTGGAGTGGGTTGCCATTTCCTTCTCCACGGATGAACTATAGTATCCCTTTAAAAGGAAGGGAAAGTACTGTACTTTGTTCCCTATAATTTCAAATTTTCTGAGAATTTGGTCGCGTCCATTGACAGCAAATGAGTTGTTTTATGGTTGGTGATGGATTTTATTTTTGTTTTGATTTCTTTTTCTTGATTATCCTTTCAGACTCATGGATTTTTATATTCAGTAACACAAATTTTATTTTTATGGCTCCCTGAAAATAAGATTCAAATAGTGCTTTGTCTCAATTCCAATCACTGTTCTCTTATTACATCATCATCTTATAAAGTGTCTCATGGTTGAAAATTCCACAGAACATAGGAGAAACATCTTTTATTTAACTAAAGCTTGATTATTAATTTTAAGTCTTGTGAAGCTGGAAAAAGGATAAAGATAAAAGATGCGGTTGTTTCCAAATCCTAGTTCTAAACAGTACAAACACCAATGATTATTCAAAAACTGGGATATTGAAAACACAGATCATGAAACAATTAGCCATAACCTCAAACAAACATACAACTAGAATTAACAGTCTTTGGTTAACAGATTATAACAGTTAAGAATTATTCTTAACATTAGAATTCTTAAACTTAAGATAATAGGTTTGAAAAGCTTCAGGCTTACTAATCATCTTATGACATCTTAATTTTCATTGTTTACCCTTTATAAATAAATTTCAAAATACATCTAAAGAAAAGATTTCATAAAGAAAAATGAATACTATCAGAACTCAAGAACTGAGTTATTTAAAAAAGATTTAAAAGTGATTTTAAAAAGAATGAACTACATATCTTTAAAATATCTCAAATATGTTGTTAATGAGTAAGTTAATTACTTTAATACAATTATGTTAAAATATTCATTTATTTAATCAACTTGTTTTTCCCTGAAAATCCCTTTAATCCTATTTTACAATATAAACGTTAATTTTAGGTCAAGCTATATTTATTAGCATAATTTATGAGTAGAATCTAAGTGAGCTTTAAGTGCCTTTTAGTATTGTCATTGCTTAGTCGTTAAGTTGTGTCTGCCTCTTTTGCAACCCCATGGACTTTAGCCCTTCAGACTCCTCTGTCCATGGGATTTCCCAGCCAAGAATACTGGAGTGAGATGCCACTTCCTTCTCCAGAGGATGACCCAGGGATAGAACCCATGTCTCCTGTACTGGCAGGAGTATTCTTTACCACGGAGCCATCTGGGAAGCCCCTTTCAGTTATTTAAGGACATACATTTTATAGTGTATATCACAGTATTTTAGAAGTCTTAAATTTAGCTTTTATGGGAATTAAAAATTCATTGTCAAGTCATATTTTAAGTCTGTGTAAGTTTTGCAATTTCCAAATTAAAAATTCAACTTCATTTGCTTTCAAACGCTTGTTCAACATGTATTATGAACGAGCTCTTCCTGGAAAAAGTTGAAGTGTGTTTCCTTTACAAAGTTCCATTAATCACAGTTCCTCAAACCTCAGAGTGCTGAGCATCCTTTTTTCCCCTCCAGTTCTTCAAAGACATAACTGACAGAACATTGTGTAAGTTTAAGATGTGCAGTGCGTTGATCCGATACGCTTGTATCTGGCAAAACGATCACTATAGCATTAGCTAACACCTCCTGAGAACATTTAAGATCTACTCCCTTAGAAGAGTGTGGACCATCTTAATGTACATTTAGCTTAAAAAAGAGAATTGAGAACACGTTCATTTCAAGCCACTATGTTACTGCTCTATGGACACATGCAAATCAATGTCAATTTCTGTAATGATTTGGAGGCTTCAACCTCAAGCTCAAGAACAGAGTAATACAAGTCATTTTAGATCACTAATACAGCGACCCCATGGTCTGCAGCCCACCAGACTCCTCTGTCCACGGGATTTTCCAGGCAAGGATACTGGGTTGGGTTGCCATTTCCTTCTCCAGGGGATCTTCCCAACCCAGGGATTGAACTCAGTCTCCTGCACTGCAGGTAGATTCTTTACCAACTGAGCTACCAGGGAGGCTCAATACATAAGGATTAGTATAGAGTTTTAAAAATAACTTTAGATGGAGAATTTTATTATGATGATAATTTCTGAAAAGTACACATTGCAGTGTATTTTTTCTGATTTCATTTTCTGCTTAAAAAAAATGAATTCGAATAAAACTTTGTGCATTGAATACCACTGCAATCCAGCAGTGACAAACATTGTCTCATTCTTTTAGTCTGGGCTTTTAAAAATAATTTAATACTCAAACTTTACTTGCCTTCAAAGATTTCCCAGAATATACATATGGTTATTTAATTAGCTCTTCTCAAATAGTGTAAAAAAACACCCAGGGCTCATTTTTTTCTTTATGAAAGATTAGAAACATTCTCCAGTTAGAAATCTTAAAGGAAAAGTTTCATCTACATATAATTCACAGCTTCACTAAGATCAGTTTTCTTTTCCTCTACAAAAACTATGGAAAAACATTTCTGTCTGTAGTAAAAACTCCTATGAGAGTTGGAAAGGTTCCCTGCAAAAAGACAGTTCAACATTCAGGAGATAGAAAATTTTACTACCTTACACAGTATTCACTATATAGAACCTTAAAAACATGATCAAAGCAACAACTAAGGAAATCACACAAAAGTAATTCACTTAAGATGTCCTAATCTTTAAAAAATTCCAAAGAAGGGTCAGCATGTAAGACAATGTCCACTGATAAAAAGGACAAAAACACATTCTATAAATGGCTACAATTCAGAGGTGGTCTCTGAGGAGACCAGTCACTGCCAAGACTCCATCTGCTTGACCTGTTGTTCTAGGGTCTTGGGAGGCTCTACCAGTGACATCCCTGAAGTCACAGGGCAGGTGTGCGTGAGAAACAGAAACAGGAAGTATCAGAAGTCTTTCTTTCCCTCTTTTTTTTTTTCAGCACCAGGAAAACAAAATTAACCTAAAAGAGGAAACTTTGCTGATGTTCCATAGAATACTACCTTATATGGGAGTTGTGGGCTAAATGCAGAGCCCCTATTTCTAATACGAGTTTGAGAAGGAATGGGCTTCCCTGGTGGCTCAGCAGGTAAAGACTGCCTATAGCGCAGGAGATTCGGGTTGGATCCCTGGCTCTGGAAAAACCCCTGGAGAAGGAAATGGCAATGCACTGCAATATTCTTATCTGGAGAATCCCATGGATAGAAGAGCCTGGTGGGCTACAGTACATGTGGTCGCCAAGAGTTGGACAGGACTGAAAGACTAACACACTGAGAGGGAATAAAAAAATATCAACTAGGGGATTTTTAGAATCAGGTGAAATAAGTTAAAAACCTAATTACATCCCAATATCAAGATTCTACACAATAGCATGAAACATTAAACAAGGAGATATAATTTTTTTTTTAGGAAGTCAGATGAGACAGAAAGCAAAGGAACGATCTATGAAAGATTCTTCTTCTTTGCACTGAGTTGGATCCACTGTTTTGATTCCATGTAAAACATCAAGCTGTAATTACCGACTTTTCGGAGCTCAAAGGAAGATTCAAACTGGTGCCCAGATGCCAGGAGAAGGACCGCATAATTAATTCCTGACTGTAGTGTTGGCTCAGATTCAAATGCCTTTTTGAACCTATAAAAAAAAAAACAACCCACAAATGTAAAAGTTTACTTTCTCAATCATGAAACTCTGAGTTTGCAATAGCTTCTGTTTGCATAACTCCAAGGCCTGAGCAAGTAAAAATATTCCACTGGCCTTCACCCCAGAACCTAGTGTGCCATTAGGATTTAATGCTTAAGTAACTGCATACCCTCACCCTCAGCAACATGGCATTCCCCCCACTTAACTCAGCCTCACCATAGCAGCCCCAGTCTTTAAAAAATAATCCTCTCTTCAACAGTCTTCCAGGACTGTAAGAGAATGTATGTATGTGTGTGCAAGCATTTATAAACAGTGAAAATTTAAAGATAAGAACCCTGTGCATATTTGTTAAGTGGTTTTTTGAAAAGTTTTATAAGTAAACAAAGTAAAAACAATACACAAAGCAATCAGGAATATTATCTACATAACATACTGAAACAATCACTTTCATAAGAGTGATACAAAAATACAATAAAGGATGTCAATTGCAATAAGAAATTAGGAAAAGAGAGATGGTGCTTGTGCATACTAGTTTTCGCTCAAAGAGAGTAAGAACCATTTTCTGGATGTGCATGAACCTATCTACCTTTAAAAATGCTTCAACATTTGAAAAGTCTTCAGTGCTTGTGCATCCACTATATTTTCAAGGTAACAACTTCATAGATTCTGTTCAAGGGTCCCCTCGTATACATCATTTAACAGGCTATAATACTCAATATTATTTCATTTAAGAGCACGAAGAACAAAATTAACATAAATGGCCTAGTAACTAATAAAAACTGAGACAAACATGAAAAATGAAATCTCTACTTTAAAAACCAGTTTGAGAAAAATATAAAGACTAAATACCCACTGAATAAACATTTAATGATACAATAAAGAGATACTTAGGGAAAAACATTAGAATTCTAAGATAAAAGCATCTTTATTAAAATCATTAACTGAAATGAAAGATGGGAATTGCAAAAATGGCAGTGGGCCCAATGGTGTACATTAGAGTACATTCTTGGCTATTATACAGACTTGAAATTTTCTATACTTTAAAATGGTAAGGTAAACTTAAAAAGAAAAGGATAAGTATATATTTTCTGAATACTGAGAATCGTGTGCCCTTTTAAGGGTCTTGCTTTTTAATCAGGAAAAGTATCTCTGAGAAGAAACAAAATTCAAACAAGTATTAACTTTAACTAGTTGACTTGAACAGTTTTGCATGTGGAATAAGAAAAAAATATTTTTAACTGCATCACTGCTGATGATTAAGAAGAATCTCTTTTCTCTTCAGAAATACAGGAGTTTACCAAATCTAAAATGGAAAAACCATGTAACCCAGATTGCTGATATCCAAAGCAGGTCATATCAAGGAAAGATATGATTTATAAGTTTTTGACTCATACAAAATCCAAAGGTGTTTGTGTTTTCTCAGAGGCAAGCAGAAAGTCCAAATAAAAAAGATATAGGAGAAGAAAGGAGTTAATACCTTTCTTTCTACCAGTAATTTATACTTTCTACCAATTTATATCAATATATGAAATATCTTTCAACAAATAAATTTTCCATTTTTATTGAAAGAAAAAATCATGGAAAAATTCTCTTAAATTCAAAGGAAGATGTAAAAAGCAAGATAATCCTAAATCAATCAGTAAATACTGATAAGTATTTCCTATGTGCCAAACTAACCAAAATGAAAAAATTAAATGGGCTTAGATCTGTTTTACTGTTACCATAAACAACAAAATTTAAAATACTTTAAGCAAAATATAGATGTCAATAAATTAATAAGTTATATTTTTTATGGCTCATAATACTTCATAATAAGATGCATATTGAGGAGAAAGTTTTAAGGAAGTAGGAATTCTCACACATTGAGAAGTAAATTAATATACTATTTCTTGGCAGAGATTTGCCAATATCTATCAAAAATTGTAAAATGTCAAAAAAAGCAATGCATACCTATTGTCACAATATTTCCATATCTATGGATTTACACTAAGAAAAAAGCATTAAATATGAATACCAGACCACCTATCTGTCTCCTGAGAAACCTGTATGCAGGACAAGAAGCAACAGTTAGAACCAGACATGGAACAACTGATTGGTTCAAAACTGGAAAAATTGTAACCCTTCTTACTTAACTTATATGCAGAGTATATCATGAGAAATGCCAGTCTGGATGAATCACATGCTGGAATCAAGACTGCCAGAAGAAATACCAACAACCTTAGATATGCAGATGATACCACTCTAATAGCAGAAAGCAAAGAGGAACTAAACAGCTTCTTAATGATGAAGGTGAAAGAGGAGACTGAAAAAGCTGGTTTGAAACTCAGCATTAGAAAAACAAAGATCATGACATCTGGTTCCACTGCTTTGTGGCAAATAAAAGGGGAAAAAGTAGAAGCAGTAACAGATTTCATTTTCTTGGGCTCCAAAATCATGTTGGATGGTGCCTGCAGCCATGAAATTAAAAGATGCTTGCTCCTTGGAAGGAAAGCTACAACAAACCTAGACAGTATATTGAAAAGCAGAGATATCATTTTGCCAACTCTGTCCATATAGTCAAAGCTGTGGTTTTTCCAGTAGTCATGTACGGATGTGAGAGCTGGACCATAAAGAAGGCTGAGTGCTGAAGAACTGATGCTTTTGAACTGTGGCATTGGAGAAGACTCTTGAGAGTCCCTTAGACTGCAAGGAGATCAAACCAGCAAATCCTAAAGGAAACCAATCCTGAATATTCATTGGAAGGACTAGTGCTGAAGCTGAAGAGCCAAAACTTTGGTCACCTGATACAAACAGCAGACTCACTGGAAAACACCCTGAGGCTGGGAGAGCTCAAAGGCAAAATGAAAAGGGGGTGACAGAGGATGAGATGGTTAGATAGCATCACCGACTCAATCGACATGAATCTGAGCAAACTCTGGGAGACAGTGAAGGACAGAGGAGCTGGGCATGCCACAGTGCATGTGGTCACAAAGAGTTGGACATGACTTAGTGACTAATCAACAACAACAAAATATAACCAGACATTTGGTTATAAGAGTATTTGTTACAAGATGAAAAACTACTTCCTAAATTTCCAAAAATATTAGAAAATATAACATGGAACAAATGTATTCTAATTGTTGGAAAGTTATGTAACCATTTAAATTGTAGAAGAATATTCAATGTCAGGGGAAACTTGAGCTTCCAAGTAAGATATAATAGTCTAGTAGGGAGCCATCCCTCCTGCTATAATAACTAGGTGGGGTAAGGATACACATCAAGAACATAATTTTATAGTCACTGGACATCTACGGAAGCAAAAACATCATCATTGAAATAAAACTCCAAAGAGGGAAGTGTCCTTCCAAGATAAAACGCTTTTGTCTATAGGGCCATTTGCTGATTCTGACCATAAGATTAAACATAGGCTTGGTATAGGCAGAGAAACTCTACCTATTTGAAACTCTACCAAGGAAAAGAGAAACAAGTGGATTTGCTGACAGTTGCACGAGCTGGCATGACAAGGCAAAACCCTGAGGGACCCCAAACATGTGGCTGATTTTCGCCACAGGACATTTGCTTAACATCGGCTGTATGGGCAGTTGGGGATGAGGTATGGCTGGAATGGCAGTGAAATCTGAAGTTTGGCAGTGCTTAGAAGTAAAGATCATGGCATCTGGTCCCATCACTTCATGGAAAACAGACGGGGAAACAGTGTCAGACTTTATTTTTGGGGGCTCCAAAATCACTGCAGATGGTGATTGCAGCCATGAAATTAAAAGACACTTACTTCTTGGAAGGAAAGTTATGACCAACCTAGATAGCATATTCAAAAGCAGAGACATCACTGTGCCAACAAAGGTCCATCTAGTCAAGGCTACGGTTTTTCTAGTGGTCATGTATGGATGTGAGAGTTGGACTGTAAAGAAAGCTGAGCGCCAAAGAATTGATGCTTTTGAACTGTGGTGTTGGAGAAGACTCTTGAGAGTCCCTTGGACCTCAAGGAGATCCAACCTGTCCATTCTGAAGGAGATCAGTCCTGGGTGTTCTTTGGAAGGATTGATGCTAAAGCTGAAACTCCAATACTTTGGCCACCTCATGTGAAGAGTTGATTCATTGGAAAAGACCCTGATGCTGGGAGGGATTGGGGGCAGGAGGAGAAGGGGACGACAGAGGATGAGATGGCTGGATGGCATCACCACTCGACGGACATGAGTTTGAGTGAACTCTGGGAGTTGGTGATGGACAGGGAGGCCTGGTGTGCTGCGATTCATGGGGTCGCAAAGAGTTGGACACAACTGAGTGACTGAACTGAACTGAACTGAGAAGTAAATACTAGAGGGAGGAGCCTACAACAAATAGCTGACAATCTCCTCCAAAGTTTGGAGCTATATAATGTAAGAGAATAAAGACTCAAACTCAAAACTACAAAGGGCAGTTTACAGTATACAGGGATAAGAAGATAGAACACTGCTTGGCTCTAAACCAAAAGCTGAAGGTGTTCATATCAAGAAGCAGGGACAAAAACAGAGATAGACGGGTCGATAAAACTGAAACTGAGACCAGCTCAACTCAACTGTAGTTTTTGAGGTAATCAGCTCCTCACCATGTCTGGCTAACAGAGGGAAGTGAGAGCCTTCTATGAGAGAAAATAAAATCATCCTTAATCTCAATAATTCTTATATATAAAATGTATGGCATACAATAAAGAATTATGAGAGCTTCAGAATCAGGAAAAAATGACCAATAATCAAAAGAACAAAACAGACAAGAGGACTTGACTCACAGAAAATTCATATGTTCGAGTTTGTAGACAAGGACTTTAAATCATTATTACAAATATGGTGAAGAAAATTGTGGGAAAAATGGACAAATGAAGACAATTTCAATCTAGAGTTGGAATCTAAAAATAAAGAGAATCAAGCAGTCTACAACTGAAATATATAACACCTGAAAATAAAAATTCATTGTGTAGGTTTAATAGCAGACTAGACAGAGCAGAAGATGGATTTGGTGAAGAAAAAAAAGAAATGTCAATAAAAAGTGTGTAAACTGATACACAGAAAAAGGGAGGGGAGGGGGAAAGACACAACTGAATGTAAGAGATATATAAGACACAGTTAAATGGTCTAACATATGTATCATGGTAGCCCTAGAAAGAGGGAAGAGAGAATACAGAACACAAGAAGTATCTGAAGACACAAAGCCAAAAATACTCCAAGACTGTCGAAAACATTAACACAGAGATTCAAGAAGCTCAACTTCAAGCTGGATAAGATAAAATAAGCACAGCCTAAATGCTAAAATCAAAGACAAAGAGGAAAATCTTAAAGTCAGCCAGAGATAAAGATATATTACCATCAAAGGAGGCATTTTATAGCAATTTTATTGACAAAACTGATAGATGACTTTGCAATACAAACTATGGGATAAAACTGATAGCTGACTTTGTAATACAAACTATGGAAGCCAAAAGATAATGCAATGACATATTCAGAGTGATTAAAAAAAAAAAAGAAGAGTACAAATAAGGAAAAACTGGCAGAATTGGTTGCCAAGTGATCTGCATGCAAAAAGTATTAACAGTATTCAGGCTAAAGGATAGTGAGTCCATTTGGAAGCACTGAACTGCAAAAAGAGCATCAGAAAGAGTACCGAAGTGAGAATGAAAGTTGCTCAGTTGTGTCTGACTATTTTCGACCTCATGGACTATACAGCCCATGGAATTCTCCAGGCCAGAATACTGGAGTGGGTAGCCTTTTCCTTTTCCAGGGGATCTTCCCAGGGATCGAACACAGGGCTCCTGCATTGCAGGCAGATTCTTTACTAGCTGAGCCACAGGGGAAGCCCAAGAATACTGGAGTGGGTAACCTATCTTGTCTCCAGTGGATCATCTCAACCCAGGAATCAAACCAGGGCCTCCTGCATTGCAGGCGGATTCTTTACCAACTGAGTTATCAGGGGAAGATACTAGCCATTTAAAAACTACTGAATATTTATTCTGCTTTAAGTTTCTCTCCAGTTAATCCTAAAGGAAATCAGTCCTGAATATTCATTGGAAGGGCTGAGGCTGAAGCTGAAACTCCATAATATGGCCATCTGATGTGAAGAACTGACTCATTGGAAAAGGCCCTGATGCTGGAAAAGATTGAAGGCAGGAGGAAAAGGGGATGACAGAGGATGAGATGGTTGGATAGCATCACCGATTGGATGGACATGAGTTTGAGCAAGCTCTGGGCGTTGGTATGGGACAGAGAAGCCTGGCATGCTGCAATCCATAGGGTCTCAAAGAGACAAGACTGAGCGACTGGATGGCTGAAGTCTCTCTCCTCTTCAAGGAAGTGGTAAAATACAAATTTAAGGTAGACTTTAAGAGTCAAGGATGTGGATGGTCATCTCTAGGGAACTCCTAAAAGCATAATATAAAGAGGGGTGTGTGTGTGTGTGTGTGTNGAAGTAAATACTAGAGGGAGGAGCCTACAACAAATAGCTGACAATCTCCTCCAAAGTTTGGAGCTATATAATGTAAGAGAATAAAGACTCAAACTCAAAACTACAAAGGGCAGTTTACAGTATACAGGGATAAGAAGATAGAACACTGCTTGGCTCTAAACCAAAAGCTGAAGGTGTTCATATCAAGAAGCAGGGACAAAAACAGAGATAGACGGGTCGATAAAACTGAAACTGAGACCAGCTCAACTCAACTGTAGTTTTTGAGGTAATCAGCTCCTCACCATGTCTGGCTAACAGAGGGAAGTGAGAGCCTTCTATGAGAGAAAATAAAATCATCCTTAATCTCAATAATTCTTATATATAAAATGTATGGCATACAATAAAGAATTATGAGAGCTTCAGAATCAGGAAAAAATGACCAATAATCAAAAGAACAAAACAGACAAGAGGACTTGACTCACAGAAAATTCATATGTTCGAGTTTGTAGACAAGGACTTTAAATCATTATTACAAATATGGTGAAGAAAATTGTGGGAAAAATGGACAAATGAAGACAATTTCAATCTAGAGTTGGAATCTAAAAATAAAGAGAATCAAGCAGTCTACAACTGAAATATATAACACCTGAAAATAAAAATTCATTGTGTAGGTTTAATAGCAGACTAGACAGAGCAGAAGATGGATTTGGTGAAGAAAAAAAAGAAATGTCAATAAAAAGTGTGTAAACTGATACACAGAAAAAGGGAGGGGAGGGGGAAAGACACAACTGAATGTAAGAGATATATAAGACACAGTTAAATGGTCTAACATATGTATCATGGTAGCCCTAGAAAGAGGGAAGAGAGAATACAGAACACAAGAAGTATCTGAAGACACAAAGCCAAAAATACTCCAAGACTGTCGAAAACATTAACACAGAGATTCAAGAAGCTCAACTTCAAGCTGGATAAGATAAAATAAGCACAGCCTAAATGCTAAAATCAAAGACAAAGAGGAAAATCTTAAAGTCAGCCAGAGATAAAGATATATTACCATCAAAGGAGGCATTTTATAGCAATTTTATTGACAAAACTGATAGATGACTTTGCAATACAAACTATGGGATAAAACTGATAGCTGACTTTGTAATACAAACTATGGAAGCCAAAAGATAATGCAATGACATATTCAGAGTGATTAAAAAAAAAAAAGAAGAGTACAAATAAGGAAAAACTGGCAGAATTGGTTGCCAAGTGATCTGCATGCAAAAAGTATTAACAGTATTCAGGCTAAAGGATAGTGAGTCCATTTGGAAGCACTGAACTGCAAAAAGAGCATCAGAAAGAGTACTGAAGTGAGAATGAAAGTTGCTCAGTTGTGTCTGACTATTTTCGACCTCATGGACTATACAGCCCATGGAATTCTCCAGGCCAGAATACTGGAGTGGGTAGCCTTTTCCTTTTCCAGGGGATCTTCCCAGGGATCGAACACAGGGCTCCTGCATTGCAGGCAGATTCTTTACTAGCTGAGCCACAGGGGAAGCCCAAGAATACTGGAGTGGGTAACCTATCTTGTCTCCAGTGGATCATCTCAACCCAGGAATCAAACCAGGGCCTCCTGCATTGCAGGCGGATTCTTTACCAACTGAGTTATCAGGGGAAGATACTAGCCATTTAAAAACTACTGAATATTTATTCTGCTTTAAGTTTCTCTCCAGTTAATCCTAAAGGAAATCAGTCCTGAATATTCATTGGAAGGGCTGAGGCTGAAGCTGAAACTCCATAATATGGCCATCTGATGTGAAGAACTGACTCATTGGAAAAGGCCCTGATGCTGGAAAAGATTGAAGGCAGGAGGAAAAGGGGATGACAGAGGATGAGATGGTTGGATAGCATCACCGATTGGATGGACATGAGTTTGAGCAAGCTCTGGGCGTTGGTATGGGACAGAGAAGCCTGGCATGCTGCAATCCATAGGGTCTCAAAGAGACAAGACTGAGCGACTGGATGGCTGAAGTCTCTCTCCTCTTCAAGGAAGTGGTAAAATACAAATTTAAGGTAGACTTTAAGAGTCAAGGATGTGGATGGTCATCTCTAGGGAACTCCTAAAAGCATAATATAAAGAGGGGTGTGTGTGTGTGTGTGTGTGTGTTTGTGTGCACACGCACATGCGTGCACGCGTGCACTAAGCTCTTTCAGTCATGTCTGACTCTTTGTGACCCTATGGACTATAAACTGTCAGGATCCTCTGTCCAAGGGATTCTTCAGGCAAGAATACTGGAGTGGGTTGCCATGCCCTCTTCCAGGGGGTTTTTTCAACCCAGGGATTGAATTTGCATCTCTTGCATCTCCTGTGTTGGCAGGCAGGTTCTTTACCATGACTAAAGTGTTAATAGAGTATAAAATACAACACTAAATTAATAGAAAAAAATGGGGGAATGAAGGGCTAAAGAAACAAAGATATGAAATAAATAGTGAAGAAGATATGAAATAAATAGAAAAAGAATTGCAAGACATAAGCACAACTAGATGAAAAATATCAGTGATATGGAAGATTTGAATATTATGATTAGGCAAGTCAATTGAACTACCTTACCAATGGTGAACTGTTTCTGGGGCCATGAGGCACCTCTTATTACAGTAGAATTAAACCACAGAACAAGAAAGATACATCTGTAAATTGGGCAACCTACTTCTGAATAAGCCAGGGTTCAAAGTTCACATTGAAAATTAAAAGGTATTTGAGCTAAACAATATTGAAAGTTCAATATATCAAAACTTCTGGGATGCAGAACAATTTTTATCTTTAAATGCATATGCTGGGAAAGCAACAAGGGTGAAAAAAAATCAATGCTCTAAACTTCCATCTAGAAATAAAACAGCACATTTCCAAAATAAAGCAGAAGGAAGATATAATAAAGAAAAAAAAATCAATGAAGTAGAAAATAGATGTGCAATAAAGAAAATGAACAGTGTCAAAAAGGGAAGGTTAATAAAATTGATAAACTCCTATATAGACTGCTCATCAGAGAGAGAAAGAGAAATGAAAAGGAGGACATTAGTATAGGTCCTATGGCACCCCACTCCAGTACTCTTGCATGGAAAATCCCATGGACGGAGGAGCCTGGTAGGCTGCAGTCCACGGGGTCGCACAGAGTCGGACACAACTGAAGCAATTTAGCAGCTACAAGCATTAAGTGTTAGTTGCTCAATCGTGTCTGACTTTGCGATCCCATGGACTGTAGCCTGCCAAGCTCCTCTATCTTTGGAATTCTCCAGACAAAAATACTGGAGTGGGTTGCTATGCCCTTCTCCAGAAAAATTTCCTGAACCAGGGACTGAACCCATGTCTCCTGCAGGCAGGCAGATTCTTTACCATCAGAGACACAAGGGAAATTTCCCAGGTGGTCCCAGTGGTAAAAAACCCGCCTTGTCAATTCAGGAGACTTAAGAGACGCGGTTTCAGTCCCTACATCTGAAAAATCCTCTAGAGGAGCGCGTGGCAATCCATTCCAGTATCCTTGTCTGGAGAATCCCATGGACAGAGGAGCCTGGAGGCCTACAGTCCATAGAGTCACAAAGAGTTGGACACGACCAAAGTGACTTAGCACACAAGGGAATATAAGCATTAAAAAGAAAGTAAATGGATATCTGGAACAACCTTAAGCCAATAAATCTGGCAACTTAGGAGAACTGGAAAATTTTCCTGAAATTCACAGATGAGTATGACACAAAGGAAAAAAAAAAAGGAAACAATAGTTCTATGACTATTACAGAATTGATAACAATCTGAAATTATTGTTTTTACCATCTATCTCTCATATTGTATGCAGTCTGACAGCAGGGGCCTTGCCCGTCTTGTTGAGGACTAAATCTCCAGTACTTGACTCAGCAGGTGCCCAACTCACTGCAGGTGGTTTCAAAATACCTGCTGCATGAAGAAAACCTGCATCCACCTCTTACCAAGAACCAGGCTGTGACAAGTGATAGATACAGCAGGTCATAGAAAAAATAATCTCTTCACTTCCTTAGTAGTCTAAATCCTGATCTTGATAAAAACCATAAACCCAGAGAGCTACCGCCTTAGACCACATTACTGAACTGCATAGTACCTTCACCACATTCTATTTTAATGTTACTAGAATGTACTATTAAAAATATTGTTTGTATAGTTTTCATTGTTGCCTACTTATATGAGAAACTCCTTTATTATTAGGGAGAGGATAGTCTCCTCTAAAAATGCGGCATATGATTCATTTTTCATGCTATTACTGAAGCTTATTTTAAACAGCATGATAATCCTTATCACTGGTGTATCCGTGTCCCTTGGTGCTAACTTTCCATATATGTATTATCATTTCACTGTTTCTTTAAATTCAAAAAACTTAATAAAAATGCATGTGCTGTGCTTAGTTGCTCAGTTGTGTCTGACTCTGCAACCCCATGGACTTTAGCCCACCAGGCTTCTCTGTCCACGGAATTCTCTAGGCAAGAATGCTGGAGTGGGTTGCCATGCCCTCCTCCCCAGGGATCAAATCCAGGTCTCCTGCATTTCAAGCAGATTCTTGACCGTCTGAGTCACCAGGGAAGCCCAAGAATCACTGGAGTGGGTACCCTTCTCCAGGGGATCTTCCCGATCCAGGAATCAAACTGGGGTTTCCTGCATTGCAGGCAGATTCTTTACCAGCTGAGGTACCAGGGAAGCCCAAATAAGAATGCAAACGGAGGCTAAAATAATGAAACAATCCATTACAGCTGAAGAAGATGTATCAGTCATTTTAGCCTAAATGTGCCAAGTATCAACAACAAACCCCAGTGGCTTGCCAATTTCTGCATCAGCTGGCTTGGCTCTGCCTGACACTTTTTTCCCTCTGAGACCTAGCCTGAAGGAGCTGCTTTCTCTAGAAAACGGCTAAGGAAAAATGACATGGCTTTTAAAGCTTCTGCTGATAAAAAGCCTCAGCCAACATACAAATCAGAACCTGGTATCATGGAGTGGAAACATAAAACCTTCCTATGAACAGGGACAGTGTATTTCTAACAACACAATAAAGCATTGATGATATTCTCTGCCACAGGAAGCTGTGGTTACCACCAGATAGTAAAAGACACAAAAACAATAGCTGCCTCTCGTGACTGGGCACCTACTAGGTACAGGCATTGCACTTGACACTTCAAGCATCATATTTCTAATTTATACAGCTCCTTAAGACAGGGAGGATTCTCTCAAGTTTACTAATCAGAACTCTGCAGAATGGAAATACTAAGTCATTCAGTTTAAAAGTGGTTGAGCAGGAATTTTACCCACTTTTGCCAGATTCTAAACCAGAGCCTTCTTCTCTATATAACTTTGCCTACTCTGGTCTGTGTTAAAAAAAAATATTTTAGTCCATTTTCATTACTTCTGCTTTTGTTTTTTCAGTAAAAAGGAATTGAGTGAAACAGGAAAAATAATAATGAGAAATAAAAATAGAGAGAACTGCTTTTACATTAAAAATAAAGTCTGGATTCTATACACTACAGAAACAAGTATTGATATACTCTTGGAAGGAATGGTGTTTGTCACAAAATGTACTTGATCAATCTTATTAGAGACTAAATTTTTAAAAGACTGGCATGGCAATACCACTGGATGTGCCCATAAAAATGAATCAAAGTGGGCCTCCCTGGTAGCTCAGTGGTAAAGAATCTGCCTGCTAATGCAGGAGACGAGGGTTCAATCTCTGGTCTGGAAAGATCCCACATGCTGCAGAGCAACTAAGGCCCTGAGCCACAACTAGTGAGCCTGAGCTTCAGAGTCCTGCAGCTGCAACTATTGAGCCCTCCTGTCGCAACCACTGAAGTCCAGATGCATTATTGCCCATGCTCCGCAACAAAAGAGACCACTGCAGTAAGAAGCCCACACACCACAACTAGAAAGTAGCCCCTGCTCGCCACCAACTAGAGAAAAGCCCCCACCCACGAAGGCCCAGCACTGCCAAAAATAATACATAGATCAATAAAATTATTTCTAAAAATGCACCAAAGATGTTTTATGTCATTGAAAACTTTACAGTTTAACTACCAAGAGGATAAATGAACATGAACAGAAGGTTAGACCTTACACAAAGAAATATATAAACAATGGTTAATAATATAAAACTATAAAAATATAGCAATAACATGTTTAGAGGGCTTCCCCAGTGGCTCAGTGGTAAAGAATCTGCCTGCAGTGCGGAGTTGCAGGAGACACAGGTTCAATCCTGGGTTAGGAATGCCCCCTAGAGAAGGACATGGCAACCTACTCCAGTATTCTTGCCTGAAGAATCCCATGGACAGAGGAGCCTGGTGGCCGATAGTCCACGGGGCAGCAAAGAGTTAGATACAACTGAAGCAACTTAGCATGAAGCTAAATTAACACTTCATGAAGGAAACAAATCTTAAGGATGGCAACAGACATCTCAAGAAAATTCTAGGGAGTATATTTGAGTAACTAAAGTTATTTACACTATTATTGATTTTTTCCTACTTAGTACTAAATATGTGTTGAAAGAGGATAAATAATTTGTAATCTTCAATTCATTATTATATTGAAGAGATGCAAAGTTATTGTCCAAGCTTCCAGAGCAACAGATTTTTATTCAAGGACTGCCTTATATTAGCATTGTGTTAGTCACCTGATTGCAACTAGCTCTAAAAAAGCTAAGTACTTGTTAATACAGTGATGAGTCTTTAGAATAAGAACTTAGCTCACTTTTGCATTTGTACTGAGATGTGCAACCAAGTAAAGAATAAAGGAAATATTCTTGAATCAATTGTTTCTAGCTAAAGAGTATCTATTTTCCACCAAAGAAGAAACTAAGTTCAAGTTCTTTCTATTTAGCTGTCATTTTCCTCCTTTGTGATATAACAGCTGTGATTCTTTCTGTAAGACATACAAGCAATTAAATTAGAATTTCACGGTGCTTTACATCTCTAGGGATATTTCTGAAATTATCACTCACAAAACAACTCAGAAGTAAAGCAAGACAGCATGAGACAAAAATTAGCGCTGAATCACTCTTTTAATTTGATCTGCAGATGGGGAAACCCTCTCCAATTTCACACAACTTATTTGTATATAATTTTATTGTAATAGAAAAGTCAGGATGAAAAATTTAAAAAGTCAAAATTCTAGTTATCTCCTTTCAATCCTTTTCCTATGTACATATTTTTCCAAAAACAAGAATCATGCCATTTTAATTTTTTAAATAAATAAATTTTAAACCTGTTTTTTAAATTTTCATATGATATCATGATGCATGTTACTATTAAATATTTATTTAAAACCACAATCGTCTTTTGGGCTTATACTCAAAAGAATTGAAAACAGAGGATTCAAACAGATATTTGTACACCCATACTCATAGAAATATTTATTCATAACAGCTAACAGGTAGAAACAAACACAAATGTCCATTGACAGGTGAATGGGTAAAGACATTGTCCGTAAAATGGAATATTATTCAGCCTTTAGAATGGAGAGTCAGACACATGTTACAACATGAAAGTGAAAGTTGCTCAGTTGTGTCCAACTCTGCAACCCCATGGACTATACAGTCCATGGAATTCTCTAGGCCAGAATACTGGAGTGGGTAGCCTCTCCCTTCTCCAGGGGATCTTTCTAACCCAGGGATCAAACCCAGGTCTTCTGCATTCCAGGCAGATTCTTTATCAGCTGAGCCACAAGGAAAGCCCAAGATTACTGGAATGGGTAGCCTTTCCCTTCTTCAGTGGATCTTCCTGACCCAAGAATTGAACTGGGGTCTCCTGCATTGGAGACAGATTCTTTACGAACTGAACTATGAGGGATGCCCCACTGTTACAACATGGATGAGCCTTAAGAACGTCATGCTAAGTGAAATAAGCCATTCACAAAAAAGATATATACTGTATGATTCCACTTATATGAGATACCTAGAGTAATCAAATTCATAGAGACAGAAAGAATAGTGGTTCCCAGATGCTGGGGGAATCCAAAGTTGTTTAATGGGTATAGCGTTTGAGTTTTGAGAGTGATGGGGTTGTGAGGCGAGGAGTGGTGATGGAAGCACAGCGTTGTGAACGTCCTTAATGCCACTGAATCATACCTTCAAAAATGGTTAAAATGGTAATCTTTATTTATGTATATTGCTACCATCAACTCTCCAAACACACAACTTTGAATGAATGATATTCCATCATTTGAGGATATCCTTCCATTTAACAGTTTCCCTACTGTATCTTCCAGTTTTTCATTACCATACAATTTAGTGTAGTGAGCATTGTAAACATACCTTTATTTCCCTATCTGCTATTTCTTTTGGATGGTTTACAAAGGATGTAACTGGACTAAGGAACATGAATTATTTCAAGGTTCTTGATACATCATGCCAAACTGCTTTCCAGAAAGGTCTTACCAATTCGCATTCCCAAGAGCAGCATAAGAGAGAGATTTTTACATTGCACTCATGCCAAAGTATTCTCAACTATTTTCATTTTTGCTAACTGATAATAACAAGAAAGCACAGCTCAGGATTTTAATGGGCACTTATCTGATTACTCCTGAGAGTGAATAGTTTTCAAATGTTTATGACCAGTCTAAATGTATCCTTCCAATAACTGCCAATTCTCTTAAATTAAAATGCAAAATCCATACTAGAAGAACTCTAGGAAGATAGGAGGAGATAGATTTGGGAAAGTTCTGAAGAGGAGGTAAGGCCAAGGGTTTAAACTTAATCTTTAAGGATATGAAGAACAGTAAACATTTAGGAAGAAGGAACTGGCAACAAAATCTGGGGAAAGTCTAAATATTTAATTAAAAAAGAAAAATCGATATCAATTATGGGTTCAATAAAATGTATCCAGTAAGCGAAATTTCCAGGGACAGAGAACTCTGCACTGTTGAAAAATTCCCCCAAGTAGTTCTGATAGTCAGCCAGATTTGGAAACAACTGCTTCGGTTCACAAAGCAAAATCACTACTGTTCTTCCAAATGCTCCTTTCCTTTTCATCATAATGCCTGGCAAACATCCAGTTCTCTTTCTCACTCATCCCTCTGACAACTCGGTTACAGAGAGCAAGCCTTAGTCTCTCTCCTTAGGTGCTTATTACCTGTAAGACACAATTAGGAAATCTCCCAGTGACTTGTTAAACATTATTCTTGGACTTCAACTTGGTCATGCCACAATCTGTCATCTGTTGAATGGCATGTTAAATCAAGGTCAAGGCATGAGACCAATGTACCAGGTTGCTTGTTTACAAAGCAATCGTGGGTACACGGTGTGTTCTCCCCAAGTCTCCAGGTCATCTTGGAATTGATGGTTCTTTAAGAGCCCTCTATCCCTGGACATCAATGAGCTGGGTGTCATACTGAGTTATTAAGAACTCTTCAGGTTTTGCGTTCTCCGGATAAAAATCATCCAAATTTGGGAAATTCGATTAATAGATACAACCAAGGACTAAACAAAAATGATGTCAGTGGAATAATGGTGAGATCAAACTCAGGGGGTTAAACGGAGGGTAGCAGAAATAGAGATAACATGAAGAAAGATATCTCGAAGCTAAGATAAATAAAAAAGGGAAAACATGGCAAATGGAAAATAGACACTGGTCTTTATTTGTATGTCAGTTGGTTTGTTACATAACTCTTCCTAAGTAAAGCCAACCCCATTAATAATGTACAAACTAAACAGTTGTTAGGCATGATCACTGTTTGAATAGCACTGTCACTGACGTAAAACAAAATCAGATGATAAGGCAAATCTGTCTGTTCTTTCCCAAGCTACTATGGAAAAATGAACACACAAATGTTAAAAACAGATTTAACGCTTCTAGCTTACTCAGTTCAGTTCAGTTCAGTCCCTCAGCTGTGTCTGACTCTGCAACCCCATGAATCAGAGCATGCCAGGCCTCCCTGTCCATGACCAACTACCGGACTTCACTCTGACTCATGCCCATCGAGTCGGTGATGCCATCCAGCCATCTCATCCTCTGTTGTCTCCTTCTCCTCCTGCCCCCAATCCCTCCCAGCATCAGGGTCTTTTCCAATGAGTCAACTCTTCACATGAGGTGGCCAAAGTATTGCAGTTTCATCTTTAGCATCAGTCCTTCCAAAGAACACCCAGGACTGATCTCTTTTAGGATGGACTGGTTGGATCTTCTTGTGGTCCAAGGGATTCTCAAGAGTCTTCTCCAACACCACAGTTCAAAAGCATCAATTCTTCGGCGCTCAGCTTTCTTTACAGTCCAACTCTCTCATCCATACATAACCACTGGGAAAACCATAGCCTTGACTAGACAGACCATTGTTGGCAAAGGAATGTCTCTGCTTTTTAATATGCTATCTAGGTTGGTGATAACTTCTCTTCCAAGGAGTGTCTTTTAATTTCATGGCTATAATCAGCATCTGCACTGATTTTGGAACCCAAAAAAATAAAGTCNTCATCCATACATAACCACTGGGAAAACCATAGCCTTGACTAGACAGACCATTGTTGGCAAAGGAATGTCTCTGCTTTTTAATATGCTATCTAGGTTGGTGATAACTTCTCTTCCAAGGAGTGTCTTTTAATTTCATGGCTATAATCAGCATCTGCACTGATTTTGGAACCCAAAAAAATAAAGTCTGACACTGTTTCGATTGTTTCTCCATTTATTTCCCATGAAGTGATGGGACCAGATGCCAAAATCTTCATTTTCTGAATGTTGAGCTTTAAGCCAACATTTTCACTTTCCTCTTTCGCCTTCATCAACAGGCTTTTTAGTTCCTCTTCACTTTCTGCCATAAGGGTGGTGTCATCTGCATATCTGAGGTTATTGATACTTCTCCCAGAAATCTTGATTCCAGCTTGTGCTTCCTCCAGCCCAGTGTTTCTCATGATGTACTCTGCATATAAGTTAAAAAAGCAGGGNCAAATATCTTATCCTGTACACTTACCAAGAAGCTCCATGATCTCTACATTCAGTGTCCATGAAATTAGAGTCCAAAAACATATCTTTATAGATTCGACCAACGAGGCAATACATATCTGAAGCAACCTGCTCTTCATTTTGCACCAGGGGAATCATAATGTCAAGAGCTTTTGCTCTATCTCCAGGGAGGTTTCTCCTAAGGTAGAGAAAGGGAACATCACTCTTTCTGTATAGACTCAGAAGCAGGTTAGGCCAATCATCTTTTTAAAATGTCTGTTCAATACACTAATTCACATGAATAAGTTTGGCAGGATAAAAACAACAATGATATTTTAAAAGTCTTCTGCAGCTCTTTTTTATCCTATTGCATGTCTAATCATCTGAAAAGGATTTATTTTGCGTTGGTTTTCTGCTGATGTGATGATTTGCACTTATCCATCCACAGTCATTCCCATTTCCCTGCGGACTCTGTGTGGGTTCAAGTTGACAGAGACAGATTAAGAATGCAGCCTGTGGTTGTGAATGGAGCAGAGTCAAGGAATTCAAACAGGGGCAAAACCCTGATGCTATAGGTTTCAGTGACTTTTGCTCCAAAACACTGAGCAAACTAATTCTTAGACAATACCAATAAACCAGCCTGAGTTGAGCAATCAGTCATCTAAGGAAGCTGCTTTATAAAGCTCATTTTAAAACTGGTGAGTATGTACAGACTGTTCTCAAAGATAAAAATTCTCTTAAGAGTAATTTATTGAAACTTGAAAACATTTATGCTAAGTGAAATAAGCTAGTCACAAAAAGACTGTATATTATACAATCTCATTGCTGCATGAAATATCCATAATAGGCAAATCTATGGAGACAGAAAGAGATCTGTGGTTGCCTAGGTCTGGATTTGAGAGGAACGGGAGAGTGTCCTGCCCCCATTGGAGCAGGACAGGGTGTGGGTGTTTTGGGGAAAGGTAATATAAATACTTTAAAACTCATAGTATTGATGGTCATACAACTGTGTTAATACATTAAAATCCATTGAATCATACATTTTAAATAAAATTGTATGATGTATGAATTATATTTCAATAAAACAGTTTCATAAAAGAGTTATTTCTATCCTCAATTACTATTTTAAATCTTTCTGTCCATGAAATTCTTTTTACATTCTGTAGTAAATGCCTTCAGTTTAGAATAATGCTCCATACAAATACATTTATCATTTCATTGTATTCTATTTTATGAAAGACAGAGACAAATTATAGATAAAAGAAAATATAAGAGGCTCTTATGGACTTTTATTTTCTATTTCAAAATATAATATATTTCATTCCATCTTTCAAGAAAGATTTATTTGAAAACCAGTTAGAACAGATAATCTCTGGAACTCTCATCTCTTTCTGCCAAATCTAAAGAAAAAATGTTTAGTAAACCGGGAGATAAAATTGACTTTCATTATCATATTGGTAAAGGCAGCACATTGTGGAGCTTGGGCAGATGAATAAAGGAAAGACACAATATCTGGTTGAAAAGCATGCTGACTTTTCTCTGGAGACAAAGGCAGGAGAGCTAAGTGAGGGAGAATACAAGTACCAGTATTGGCTTGCTCTGGGACTGAGCCTGTTTTATGACATAACTACGAGCCTTNCATATTGGTAAAGGCAGCACATTGTGGAGCTTGGGCAGAGGAATAAAGGAAAGACACAATATCTGGTTGAAAAGCATGCTGACTTTTCTCTGGAGACAAAGGCAGGAGAGCTAAGTGAGGGAGAATACAAGTACCAGTATTGGCTTGCTCTGGGACTGAGCCTGTTTTATGACATAACTACGAGCCTTGAAGAAAAGTTACTCAAGCACTTTAGTTTCCTTATCGGTTAAATAATTAAGACTTCACGGCAAATGAAAAATAGATGTGAGGCTCCCCTCTCTTTTTCTTTGCATCATTCTCTTCCACTGTAATAATTACATACATATCCAACTCTCTACCACAGAAGAAAACAGTAAAACTAAGTTCTGGACAGTTTGGTGCCTTGGGCCTCTCTATGGCCAGAGTAGGGATGGTCTTCCATGGTGACTCTGGGTAGAAAGTGGCATGGAGCTGGGTGTCAGTCACGCTGCTGATAGAAAGCACGGAGGCAGGACTGGAAGCAGCACTGTCAGCCCTGATCCTAGAAAACTCATGGACACAGGACCTAAAATGTGGTCCACAGAGTTTTGATTATATTAATAATTAGGTATATTCAGAACAATCTCAGTGAACATCTTCTCTGATTAGGAATATGTTCCCCTAGATATAACTATCCCTACTCTAGTTAGTTTTTGTGTAAATAACCACTTGGGGTTCAATCTATTTAAAGACAATATCACATCCATGTAATTTTTTAAAAATCCCTGAAATATATATAAATAGAAAATTCAAACTTTGACAGAGAAGCAAAAGAATTTTAAGAATTCAGAAATATAAACATTGAGGGTACTTCCTTTACTCACGAAAAGTGAGACAAAATCAGAATGCATGCTTCCTATATTTTATATGGTTGAAGTAGAAATATTAACAATGCATTATAATAGGAGTGGTTGCAAGGCTACATGAGAAACATTATGGAAAGAATATGCAGGTTAAAAAGTAATACGTTAGGCACGTTGTGGCGGGGAGGGGGGTACTTTTTCTTCTTACCTATTCAGTGCAAACGCATAATGAAACTTCACATGGTGATGGGAGGCCAAATCAAACGTTGGAAGCTTTTCTAAAGTTTCTACCAGCTTCACAATAGAATCATAGTCCTTTCAAACAGGAGAGGAATAACATAGAATTAAATCTTTGGGAGAAAGTCCTGACAATGAAATGCCTTTCAACAACCAGATGCCTGAAACTAAAAAGAGTATTAAAAAGGAACTAGAACCCATGAAATACCTTAAAGAATCTAGAACCAAGAAGAAACTGTTCATTTGCTTGCCTGAATAAGTGTTTTAGATTATATAGATAAAACACTGGAAATATTGAATTACCATCTCTGACCTACAAAACAATAAACTCTCTCGCATGGTAATGCTACATTTTCTCAGTACAGGTGGTTTACTTCTCCCTGGAGCTAGATTCCCGGTATGCAGGGTGTTGCCAATTACTTTCAGGGAGATAACTTCCAAGATATCAAGAACATGGAGCAATCGATAGAACTTCTATTATAAGTAACAAAAATATTTGGTTTCAACATAAGAAGGCTCTCCAGTCATGGGATCTTAAGTCCCACACGTCTCCATGTATGTGAATCTCTGTTATTCACAGGAAGCTTTACTCAAGCCTGAATGGGTGAGAATAAGAAACCACAAACCACTTAAATTTTACTGTAAAAATCCAACAGTAAATCCCCAACTCAGAGATTTCATTCTTCTTGTGTGTGTTGTGTTAAGCCACTTCGGTCATGTCCAACTCTGCCACGCTATGAACTATAGACCACCAGGCTCCTCTGTCAATGGGATTCTCCAGGCAAGAATCCTGGAGTGAGCTGCCATTTCTTCCTCCAGGGGATCTTCCTGACCCAAGGATTGAACCCATGTCTCTTATGTCTCCTGCACTGGCAGGTGGGTTCTCTACCACTAGCCACATGATTCTTCTTAGTGTAATTAAAAAAATTTTAAGACGCCCCAATAAAATAATATGGCATATGTGTGTTTTAAATTACTTATTTTTAAGGTTATTTTTATAATTAATCAATTGCACATTTCTCGCTTCTGGCTAGTTAGATCCAGCACTATCAACTCCAAGCAACACAATTCCAGGAGTAAGAGATATATCCGGAAAGTTCTAAAAATGTCTGTTCTTTGCAAAAACAAAGATTTCACTTAGTGACAGGCAGGTGTGCCTGAGGCTCCAGAGCAGAACAGCTGTCTGTGAATTAGCCATGCATGCAAAGTTTTCTTTTTGTTCTTTTGGAGGAAAAAGGCAGCCCTTTACCGTACAAGTCTTTCATAATCACTGATGGTTAACTTATATGAGTCTGTTTCATTTATCATAAAATCTCTGGATGGAAAGCTTAGGAGAGTCAATAAAAAATTACATGTAGTAACATGAGTGACTTATTAGCTACCTGGAACTGGATATTAACACTCCCTTATTCCTCCAACATGATACATAACCAAGACTTGATTTTGAGCATCTTCTCACCTGGATATCTCTATACGAAAGTAACAGATTTATGACAATATCTGCTGTCAAGACTTCAATATTATCCACTCGCTGTCGAATTCTTGCCAATTCAGCTGCCAATTCTTTGCCAGTATATAAGTTACGAGCTTTCCTGATATCGTTGAGTATAGACTCCCGGAAATACTGACTGGTGGAAAAACACACATTTTTAAGAGTCGATACTAGAAAGTATTTCAATGAAAAGTAATGACCTTATAAGGAAATGAATGACACCTGCAGCATTCGTACCTTTCAGATCATTAAGATGTACAGAACGAACACCTCATCTAGCTGGTATCATTAAAAAACTGGGGCATCCTGATACTTTACACTCTGCCTTGCTCCAGGAAGAAACAAAGGTAAAGATATTCCATGTTAATGAGCTGTCCAAGACCCTGCAGTATTCCAGTTAAAATGCTAAAACTTTATTTTTCATTTTACTGTCTTGAGTAGAAACTGTTCTAAATAAATTAGGTGTGCCCACAATTTGCACATAATAAAACATGTACCTTCTGATCCAGCGTCATCATTTATCAGCATAAATGACTGCTCTTAACTGAAATATAATAGTGCTTTCAACAATTTTTAGAGCGTTCTTGTCCTTACGCTAAAAGTCCCTGGACATTTATTCAGATAATGTTTCTGTACTTACATGGAATATATTTTTAGTTAGCAGTCTTTCTTTATCATAGTTACTATATCATAGTTAGCAGTCTTTCTTTTTTCTGATTTCAAGTTGTTCTCCTCTGAATAAAGTGGACAAAATTCAAAAGGTAGACTAAGATGCACCTATTTTATCCACTTAAAGGACATTATATATATATTTTCCTGGTTCTTGACCGAGTATTATATGTAAGAAACATCTGATAAGGTGCACAAATACAGCAAGTCCCCTACATACGAATGAGTTCTGTTCCAAGAGCATGTTTGTAAGTTCAATTTGTTTGTTAAGTCCAGCAAAGTTAGCCTAGGTACCCAACTAACACAATCGGTTGTATAGTACTGTACTTTAATAGACTTATGATACTTTTCACACAAATAATATGTAAAAAATAAACACAAAAATAAGAAACCATTTTTAACCTTACAGTACGTTAGTATAGTACAAGAGCCGGCATACAGAGACTAGCATCAAGTGTAGAGGTGAGAAGAGTTACTGACTGGAGGAGAGAGGTGGGAGAAAGTGGAGCTGAAGCATTGTCAGCAAGAGGAAACGGAGAGCAAGCTGCAAGTGACAACGTACACCACGTATGTAAACCAACCTATGTGACTGGACGTACAGACACATGCTTACATCNATAAGTAACAAAAATATTTGGTTTCAACATAAGAAGGCTCTCCAGTCATGGGATCTTAAGTCCCACACGTCTCCATGTATGTGAATCTCTGTTATTCACAGGAAGCTTTACTCAAGCCTGAATGGGTGAGAATAAGAAACCACAAACCACTTAAATTTTACTGTAAAAATCCAACAGTAAATCCCCAACTCAGAGATTTCATTCTTCTTGTGTGTGTTGTGTTAAGCCACTTCGGTCATGTCCAACTCTGCCACGCTATGAACTATAGATCACCAGGCTCCTCTGTCAATGGGATTCTCCAGGCAAGAATCCTGGAGTGAGCTGCCATTTCTTCCTCCAGGGGATCTTCCTGACCCAAGGATTGAACCCATGTCTCTTATGTCTCCTGCACTGGCAGGTGGGTTCTCTACCACTAGCCACATGATTCTTCTTAGTGTAATTAAAAAAATTTTAAGACGCCCCAATAAAATAATATGGCATATGTGTGTTTTAAATTACTTATTTTTAAGGTTATTTTTATAATTAATCAATTGCACATTTCTCGCTTCTGGCTAGTTAGATCCAGCACTATCAACTCCAAGCAACACAATTCCAGGAGTAAGAGATATATCCGGAAAGTTCTAAAAATGTCTGTTCTTTGCAAAAACAAAGATTTCACTTAGTGACAGGCAGGTGTGCCTGAGGCTCCAGAGCAGAACAGCTGTCTGTGGATTAGCCATGCATGCAAAGTTTTCTTTTTGTTCTTTTGGAGGAAAAAGGCAGCCCTTTACCGTACAAGTCTTTCATAATCACTGATGGTTAACTTATATGAGTCTGTTTCATTTATCATAAAATCTCTGGATGGAAAGCTTAGGAGAGTCAATAAAAAATTACATGTAGTAACATGAGTGACTTATTAGCTACCTGGAACTGGATATTAACACTCCCTTATTCCTCCAACATGATACATAACCAAGACTTGATTTTGAGCATCTTCTCACCTGGATATCTCTATACGAAAGTAACAGATTTATGACAATATCTGCTGTCAAGACTTCAATATTATCCACTCGCTGTCGAATTCTTGCCAATTCAGCTGCCAATTCTTTGCCAGTATATAAGTTACGAGCTTTCCTGATATCGTTGAGTATAGACTCCCGGAAATACTGACTGGTGGAAAAACACACATTTTTAAGAGTCGATACTAGAAAGTATTTCAATGAAAAGTAATGACCTTATAAGGAAATGAATGACACCTGCAGCATTCGTACCTTTCAGATCATTAAGATGTACAGAACGAACACCTCATCTAGCTGGTATCATTAAAAAACTGGGGCATCCTGATACTTATACTCTGCCTTGCTCCAGGAAGAAACAAAGGTAAAGATATTCCATGTTAATGAGCTGTCCAAGACCCTGCAGTATTCCAGTTAAAATGCTAAAACTTTATTTTTCATTTTACTGTCTTGAGTAGAAACTGTTCTAAATAAATTAGGTGTGCCCACAATTTGCACATAATAAAACATGTACCTTCTGATCCAGCGTCATCATTTATCAGCATAAATGACTGCTCTTAACTGAAATATAATAGTGCTTTCAACAATTTTTAGAGCGTTCTTGTCCTTACGCTAAAAGTCCCTGGACATTTATTCAGATAATGTTTCTGTACTTACATGGAATATATTTTTAGTTAGCAGTCTTTCTTTATCATAGTTACTATATCATAGTTAGCAGTCTTTCTTTTTTCTGATTTCAAGTTGTTCTCCTCTGAATAAAGTGGACAAAATTCAAAAGGTAGACTAAGATGCACCTATTTTATCCACTTAAAGGACATTATATATATATTTTCCTGGTTCTTGACCGAGTATTATATGTAAGAAACATCTGATAAGGTGCACAAATACAGCAAGTCCCCTACATACGAATGAGTTCTGTTCCAAGAGCATGTTTGTAAGTTCAATTTGTTTGTTAAGTCCAGCAAAGTTAGCCTAGGTACCCAACTAACACAATCGGTTGTATAGTACTGTACTTTAATAGACTTATGATACTTTTCACACAAATAATATGTAAAAAATAAACACAAAAATAAGAAACCATTTTTAACCTTACAGTACGTTAGTATAGTACAAGAGCCGGCATACAGAGACTAGCATCAAGTGTAGAGGTGAGAAGAGTTACTGACTGGAGGAGAGAGGTGGGAGAAAGTGGAGCTGAAGCATTGTCAGCAAGAGGAAACGGAGAGCAAGCTGCAAGTGACAACGTACACCACGTATGTAAACCAACCTATGTGACTGGACGTACAGACACATGCTTACATCTTTGAAAGTTCACAGCTTGCAGGTTCGAATGCAGGCGACTTACATAAATTAAGTACATGAACACTTCACTATCACTACCAAACGGCATTATTAAATTTTACCTGGAACTTGCTTGTGCCACCTTCAAAAGCTGAATGAAACGATCCACAAGAGGTAAGCAGATGGGTCCCAGAAGCAGCTCAAAGTTTGGCTGCATGAGCTCAGTCAAGCCCTTCATGAAGCTGCTGTCACAGCAGTAGACCTTGTTATGCGGCGTTATCATGTAAGGAATAAACGTGTAGTTCCCAGTGCACATCTGCGGAAAGAGGAGGTGGTGAGCTGACCTGCTGACCCCACACTAATGTCACCCCAAATCCAACTTTTAAATAATAATCCTAAATGTGAAGGGAAATTTTTAAAAAACTTCATTTCCTATTCATGACCTATGAAAATTTCCTCCAATGTTTTAAATTGCTTACCTCAAGTAATTCAGACTTACACATGATAAGAAAAAAATACAGCATGGCACAGTTTCTATCAATCCCTTAAATATGTATTCACCATTCTCTTGGCTACAGCACTATGATATATGCTGTAGGTGAAGCAAGGTAGTTTAAAACACAGCCCTCAGCCTTCAGAAAACTTGTCAAAGACACAGCATAAACACATGGAAATGATAAGAGTTAACATTTCAGGGCTGCCCACGTAACAGCAAAGTGTGAATGATGCCAGAACAAGCTGATCTCCTCCAGGCTGCTCAATCGCAGTCATGGCTTTATTAACATCTCAGTTACTAAATCTAGAGACCCTACATATTAAATAGCAGAGATGTCACTTGGCCAACAAAGGTCCATATAGTCAAAGCTATGGTTTTTCCAGCAGTCATGTACCAATGTGAGAGTTGGACTATAAAAGAAGGCTGAGCGCCAAGGAATTGATGCTTTCAAACTGTGGTGCTAGAGAAGACGCAAGCATCCCATGGACAGGAAGGAGATCAAACCAGTCGATCCTAAAGGATATCAACCCTGAATATTCATTGGAAGGACTGAAGCTGAAGCTCCTATCCTTTGGCCACCTGATGCAAAGAGCCAACTCACTGGACAAGACCCTGATTCTGGGAAAAACTGAAGGCAGGAGGAGAAGGGGATGATAGAGGATGAGATGGTTGGATGCTATCATTGACTCAATGGAGATGAGTTTGAGCAAACTCTGGAAGATAGTGAAGGACAGGGAAGACTGGCATGCTGCGGTACATGAGGTCGAAACGAATTGGACACAACCTTGCAGCTGAACAAGAGACCCTGAAGTTATCCTTGATGTTTCCATTTCCTCCACCTTCCACAAAGTACCAACATCCTGTCTATTCCACCTCCAAGATGTATCTATTTGTTCACTTCACTCCATCTTCTCTGCTAGCACTGCAGACCATGCCACCAATATCCTGGCCCCAGCCATTGTAATTGGCTTTTACCTGGGCTCCCTGCTTCTCCTCTTGCCTATAAATCTGTTTTTTACCCAGCTGTCAAAGGGCTCTTTCAATAATATATATCAGATGACTTCTCTTAGCTGCTCAAGCCCCCTCCCTTGCTCCTGGGATGAAGATAAAATAGATCACTGTCACCTACAAGGGCTTAACTATGCAAACCCTGCCTCTCTCTCTAACCTCAGCCTGTACCACTCTCCACTCACTCAGCATGACCTTCTACCTGCTCCTGATGGTGCCAAGTGAGGGTGCACNTCAAGCCCCCTCCCTTGCTCCTGGGATGAAGATAAAATAGATCACTGTCACCTACAAGGGCTTAACTATGCAAACCCTGCCTCTCTCTCTAACCTCAGCCTGTACCACTCTCCACTCACTCAGCATGACCTTCTACCTGCTCCTGATGGTGCCAAGTGAGGGTGCACTAGTGCAAACACAAGTGGAACTGGAAAGAATAAAGGAGACACTGGACTGGATGCCCCTGAGGAAGCAAGCCTGACTGGCGCTTAGGGCTCAGGGAAGGGAAGGGAATACAAAATTAAGGACTTCAATTTCTGTTCAGGGCAGTGGGAAATCTGGAAGGATTCAGAGCAGGAAAGAAAACATAACTAAAGCTGTGCCTTTTGACAGTCCAGGCAGAAAACAGAATGCACTGAAAGACAAAGAAATGAGATTTAAGAAAATGAGGTGGGAAGCTACAAAGCAAGACCAGGCTGGATGCAGATATTGAAAGAGAGGAAGAAGAAGGCACTGAAGGCCACTCCATAGTGGTAAATGGGGCTCCTGAAAGGAGAATGGGATCCTTAACAAAAATCAAGAATTCAGAAGCAGAACTAGACTTAATTATTAATATTTATGAACAAATTACATTTGGGGGCATTTGTTATATATTAGGTAATGAATCATAAACAAGGCCTGACTTCTAGTTAAAGTATGAGATGAACTTCAAGAGGGTGAGATCACATTTGGCGAGTAGGGTGACATGCACACTTTTGAAAGGCTAGGATTTAAGGGGAAGAGGACTTCTAAAGTAATAACGCCCAAGAGTTTCAAGCCAAAATGCAGACCTGGAAATTATTTGGTATGGCTGAGTCTGAGGAAATGAGAGGGACCTCTAAGAGAAAAAGCCAGAGAGAAAGAAAAAAAGGCTGATACTTAGAATGAGCTGGGGAGAAAACTCTATTTATCATTCTTCTAGGGAGTCCAGGAGCCCCAGTTATATGTTCCATGTCAGCGGAATGGAGAACAATGCATTGCTTCTCTTATCCTTTGAACTAAATGAATGAGAGTAAACATTTATTCATTACATACATGTGCCAAGGAACGAATGGTCATATGTTTACAACAGTCCACTGATGGAAGGGATCGTGTCTCGTCTCCATTTTACAGGTGAGGATTCAGGTAAGGCTTGGCAAGGTCACACAGCTGGGCTGTGATGCGTCTAGGATGCCAGTCCGTGGACTCCTTTTCCAGAGAGCCTGTCATTATGGCCAGGGGGCTGAGCACCCTCCCTAGTGTCCTTGACTTGCTGGCACACCAACTCTTTGCTTCAGGTCACCTTCCACGGACCCCTGCATGAACCAACCTACTGCCTCGTAGCAAACAGCCAAGAAGTACGAAATGTCCTCACGGCCCCCCCCGGATTATTTATGAACATGTTATTCTCTGAGGCACTTGTACCTCAGGTAATGAAGCAGAAACTGGACTGGACTTCTAGTTAAAGTAAGAGAAGAACCTCCAAAGGTTGCAATTTGATTTTTAAATCAAGCACATCAAGGTGTTCCTTTCACAAGTTCTCCTTCATGGAACAGTAATTGGAAGACTAGTCAGGAAGTCGAAAAATAAACATACCCTGCTTCTAAAATGTTACCAAGATCCCACAGCAGGTTCACCAAACTAGTCCTTTTACCCCAGCCACTGTCTAAGCAGAAAAGAAAGGCAAGCATATCAGGAGATGGCTTTTCAAATCTTCTGGAGCTTAAACTTTTGAGTGAGTTGTAAAAGAGCAACAGAATCAAATACTCCTGTTTTTGAAAATCATTTTGACTCAAAACTACCAAAGAGAAGGCTCCAAATCTTCTAAGTCACAAGGTAAGGACAAACAGGTGAGAAGCCAATAAACCAAAAAGTGTCATTGGAATTTTGGAATATTATTCCTCTACTGCTGGATAAAGTTCTGTACCTTCGGCAGCCTTAATATCATGTGTATTTGTGTATAAGAACTAGAATATATTATTATTGAAAGACCGGGCATTGAGAAATAGCATATCTGTATAAAACATTCTGAGAGAGGAGGAGTATCAGATGTCTGGGTGTGTATTGAGCAGTAGGTGGGTAAAGAGAGAAAGATAAGAGTCATGAAAATAGCAGAGAAAGTCAGATTCCAACTATCTTCAAACCCCATGGGATGAGGTTTCAGAATCCTTGCAGGTATTCAGCATGCTGAGGCTTTCCCAAGTTCCTGGTGTCAGTGTACTTTTTGGAACCTCTTCTCTAAGGCAGTACTGTTTTTCAATGTCCCATTGTTGGTGATCAAAAAAAAAAAAAAAAAAAAAAAATGGGGGAAAGTAAGCACGAGGAGGCACTTCTGGGCCTGAGCTAAGAGCCAACACGGCAAGCCTGCAGTGGGGAGAAAGAATGCGGGGAGTGGCTGTGGATGGTGTTTTTTAAAAGGATACCAGCTATTGAAAAAATCACCTTTTCAAAGTGATGAACACTAATAATATAGGAACATTATTTCCCAAGTTGGCTCACATAAAGCTTAGATATACCATTACGGCCATTTCTATTTACACATTGCTACCAATCCTGAGTTTGAAATACCTAATAGCCAAAGCAAATAAAAAAGACTGTGATCAAGAACAGACACTTTAGGTGCAACAATTGCATTTTATTAATAAGATACTAATTCTAAAACAATTAAACCTGCTTCTTGAAGGAAGAAATTTCCTTAAATTTCAAAACAATGAGGCATGGTCATACAATAACAAGACTGGTCTCTTCAGCCCATACTTGTTTTCACGGTTATAAAAACACACAGCTCAAAATCTAGACGAATTCTGATTATCTCTACTGCTTTTGTTTTAAAAATAAAAATGCCAACTCTGTTTTTCAATTTGTAAAAGTTACATAAAGGTGAACATAAGTACGTGTGGAGCATGAATCAAGCTTCTGGAAAGATATGCCCTCAGCCACCGAACATATTGAAATATATGCCCAAAATACTCAACTTTTGAGAGAGAGTGAGCACTGGAAACACAGCAGCGTACTTGAGTCAATGGAGGACTTGTTCACAGTGTGTAATATTGGGTCAACTTCCAAACCTGCTTCTCCACATGTCCAAACTATCACGGGGCATGATCAGTTCTTCTCTGCCATTCAAGTAAATGCTACCTCCTCAGAAAAACCTTCCATGACCACTTGAAGGATGGGCTACCCACTCTTTGAGATACCGCCTTACGTTAATTTCTAATTTGTTTGTTTGCTTATTTGCTTGACCATCCCCCCTAGCAACACTCTTTTGAGCGCTGTCTCAGTTGTCTCCTGGGACAATTATAAATGAGTTGTCTCCACTTTCAGCCTCCATAGTGAGTCTCTTGCAGCACCAAACCCAAAACCTGGCACACAGTTCATGTTCCGTCAGTATCTGCTTCATAAAATCTGTTAACTGAATTGATGCATGAAGCAATCCTTGTTCTTTTCCTGCTGAGACGTGAAGGGTAAGTTCATTGTGGCAACGTTATTCATGCTGCAATGAGTCCCTGACCCGAACGCTTAAGTTTCTTAAATCTTAATTTCTTCAATTTCTGATCTAAGGGAAATTTACCCATTGTACTTTTAATCTTATCATCACAGATGGAATCATGTGCAGATTTTTACGCAGTATGTTATTTCCCCTCTACATTTCAGAAATACATTAAGGATTTAAATACTGGCTTACTTTCCAAATTGAAAACACGACCATTGACATAACCATGCTAATTCCAAAATATAACTATTCTTCATGCATTTAAAATTTCTTAAATTTATCTTTATCACTCTTTAATTTTTAATTCTCTGTGGAGGGTAAGAACTTTGTAGTGTGATTTCAAAGGTCTTAAAGTGTGGTCTATAAGACTTAGGAACTTAAGTCAACCTCAATGTAAAGATGATAGATATGTAGACCTATTTCCATATGTGTGTATATGTATATGTATGTATGTGTATGTATTGACACATTTATAATTTATATATATAGTACACATATAGATGTACAGTATATTTATAGATATAGATATCTGTATACCTGTATATATAAATATGCACACACACATACATATGTGTGTGTATCAGTGCATTTATATATATATATGCTGCTTTAGTAACACTCATAATTATATAAAGTTGAATATACTATGTAGTTTTGTTCNTATAATTTATATATATAGTACACATATAGATGTACAGTATATTTATAGATATAGATATCTGTATACCTGTATATATAAATATGCACACACACATACATATGTGTGTGTATCAGTGCATTTATATATATATATGCTGCTTTAGTAACACTCATAATTATATAAAGTTGAATATACTATGTAGTTTTGTTCTAAATATAATTATATATAGAAAAAACACAGGTATCAGTGTCATCTCCCACTAGTATAAATACAGTTTCACTATAAAGGGACACTTAAGTAAAATAGCCATATTTATATTAATATGTCAGAAACTTTAAAAGGAAAAGACAGAAATTAATAATTTGTGGAAATAAAAAGTACACCAGCAATTAGCTGATAAAAGATAAAAACGTTTATGGAAGGGTTAAGTAAAATACTCACAGTATTCTTCTGGCAAATGATCTCCTGAAAAAAGAGAAAAGAGAAGAGTAAAAACAAAAGCTAATACAAAATTAATTAATTCAACTAATTAACTGAAATATTCTATGTGGCAAAATTTATATTAACAATTTCATTATTTATCACTAGCAATTAGAAATTCAGAATGTGAAGAATAAAAGGTATCAACTAAATTCCTGGGTCTGAGTTTACAGGCTGATGAAGGGGACAGGAGTGCACAAAAGTATCAACTATGATTTTAGGAAAACAGCATAAACATGAAGCATCCAAAACCCGAATCTGAAAACCATTTCTGCAGAGTATGTATGCGCAGAATTATCTTATCAGCTACAATCTTTGGGGAAAGAGACTAAAATGAGTTAGCTTTCCCAAAGCACAATCTCAATCATGCCCTAAGAAAGAACCTAGCAGCATGCTTGGAGTAAAACTAGAAATAAAGGGTACCGGCTACTGGTCGGGGGGCAAATTCATATGTAGACAATAAGGACATCTGACAATAACTAGTCATAAATGTTATGTATTGTCCTGTAAGAAGTGAAATATGATAAATACATTGCAGGTGGTGCCCCTATCTTCTAGATTATGAGAAATAAATGGGATCATGGGAATAATGTGGCTATATCATATCTG
>SJYA01001512.1:436279-457360 GCA_006410615.1 Neotragus moschatus
AAAACAAAAGCTAATACAAAATTAATTAATTCAACTAATTAACTGAAATATTCTATGTGGCAAAATTTATATTAACAATTTCATTATTTATCACTAGCAATTAGAAATTCAGAATGTGAAGAATAAAAGGTATCAACTAAATTCCTGGGTCTGAGTTTACAGGCTGATGAAGGGGACAGGAGTGCACAAAAGTATCAACTATGATTTTAGGAAAACAGCATAAACATGAAGCATCCAAAACCCGAATCTGAAAACCATTTCTGCAGAGTATGTATGCGCAGAATTATCTTATCAGCTACAATCTTTGGGGAAAGAGACTAAAATGAGTTAGCTTTCCCAAAGCACAATCTCAATCACGCCCTAAGAAAGAACCTAGCAGCATGCTTGGAGTAAAACTAGAAATAAAGGGTACCGGCTACTGGTCGGGGGGCAAATTCATATGTAGACAATAAGGACATCTGACAATAACTAGTCATAAATGTTATGTATTGTCCTGTAAGAAGTGAAATATGATAAATACATTGCAGGTGGTGCCCCTATCTTCTAGATTATGAGAAATAAATGGGATCATGGGAATAATGTGGCTATATCATATCTAAAAAGCTCTCGATAAAGCCAGCTATTATTATTCCTAGACTTCAAGATGACTAGAGACACGGAAGAGACAATCTAGAAGAGTCTGTGGCATAAAAACTTCACTGAGGTTGGGGAAGAATGATTTAGAAAAGAGAGATGGGACTGTGTTTTAGAAAAGATGGCATGTGTGTTGCCAGGGAAACAAGAAATGTAGGCATTTGTTGAGTCTAGTGTGGTCCTTCTGGCTAAGACCAGAAGCAGAACCAACCCAGGCAAGGTAAGAGGAGGAGAGGAGTGACACAGGCTGTCATTCATCCCAGGATCGACGTGGGGCAAAGCGGAACCTAGAAGGGCGTTAGCTTGGAGCAGTAGGTAAGATTTCTGAATGACTGAGGGTAACAGATGAGTAAACAACAAGAGGAAGGGATTGTGCAGGGTGGTTGTGAGACCCATAAAGATGTATATAAAATACTAAAAGAGACCGTTCAATACTCACAATCTTGCTGGTGAAAAGAACACACACACACACGTAAAAAGAAACATTATAAGCCTGGACACACAAACATGTGCACACCTGTCCTACATCCAAAGAGTGATATGACAGTTAGAGCTGGGGTTTCTGGGGAAAAGAAGACTTTCCTGGGGACTGAAAAAGGCTGAAGATCAGCAGAGAAGGTAGAATTCAAGAGGATAGTCACATCTTCCAAAGACAAAACAGGCAGGTAGGAATCAGGCTAGAGGACTAGGAATGCAAAGGCCCATTTAGGAAACAGTAAATATTATTCCTGGGGCTAAAGAAGACAGCTCATTTTGAGAAGTATAGAAGAGAGAAATAAAAGGGTTTCCTTTTATTATTGAAAAGATCTCGAATTCAATCATTGGGCTAAAACAGAAAGTTCATTTTGGCACATATTGATAATAATAGAAAGTTATTTGGGGCCCAATTGAAGAAAGCCTTGAATCCCAAAACAAAGTACTCTGTTGTGTGGGCATTTGGGCATACGAGAGTAAAAGTGTTTTTTCAGGCGAGTGACAGACATATAAAAGTCTCTGCACACACTGGGACACTGTTTGTAAAAGCAAAGCTTGGGAACAACACAAATGTTCTGTCAACTAGAAACTGGCCAACTAAACTATGGTTCCTCGACATGACAGAATACAGTGCAGCTGAACAAAAGATGAGAAAGTTCTCTACGAAGTGATATGGGAAGATCTCCAAGAGATACTGCCTAGTGAACAAAAGGAAAGGACAGAATGGTTGCTACCCTATGTTCCTACTTATGTATATAAAAGGGAGAAAAATAAAATCCTAACTTGTCTACTTCTAAAATCTCTCTGGAAGGATATACAAGAAACCAAGAACCGTGGCTGCCAATGGAGAGGGGATCCGACTGCCTGGAGGACAAGGATGAGAGGATGACTTTTCAATAATATATCCTTTTGCACTTATAAATGTTTACACTGGGTGAATGCATTACCCAAGAAAGACAATTAATTAAAAGGTAAACCTTGTAAAAGTTTTAAAAATATAAATTACGACGGTGGTATTTAGTATTGGATGGGAAAAAGCATTCAGGTAGTTATCGCCAAAGTCGAGGAATGTCTGGATTTTGGACTTGGACAGTGGTAGTGCCCTGGGGGCTGGAAATCAGGAGACAGATGAGTGATGATGTAGGGCAAAGTTGAAAGTGTCCTCTCCCACAATGTTTCACAGGTAGTTAATGCATCTCTCCACCTCCCTCGCTATACACACACACACACACACACACACACACATGCGCGCGCGCACACACATATAGTCGGTTCATGAAAAACACAAAGCCAGGACAGTCCAGCTATCCTGGCTCAGACAGTCACAAAGCCAGGAATATAGTATGCAGAATTTTCCAAACTTGATTTATGGAGCATCTCTCCAGAGGAGCAAACCACACTCTTTCCTAGATAGGCAGAGCCTTCTCTCATCCCTCTAAGCAAAAAGAAAAGAAAAGAAAACCAACACTCTTCTCTTAATCCTGTACCAAACAGCATCCTCTGCGTATTGCACAGGAAACCCTGTTCCCTCTTGACTGCCTTCAGTGACACCTAACCCCTAACAGAAGCAGGTGATGTCCTTATTTTTGCCCTCATGACTCCTCATACCGGCTTCTGCGCCAGCACTGGATGTACCACAGTGCAATTACCGCTTCATATGCTTCTCCTAACCCTACATCATGAGTTCCCTGGGTGCAAGAGCCAGGTTTAGTTCATATTTGTATCCCCCCTGATTGCCTAGCAGATTGCAGGGCATATAGTTGGTGTTCAATAAGAGAATGAATACATTAACTAGCNTGGATGTACCACAGTGCAATTACCGCTTCAAATGCTTCTCCTAACCCTACATCATGAGTTCCCTGGGTGCAAGAGCCAGGTTTAGTTCATATTTGTATCCCCCCTGATTGCCTAGCAGATTGCAGGGCATATAGTTGGTGTTCAATAAGAGAATGAATACATTAACTAGCTCATGAATGTGAAAAATACTGGACTCTGAATTAGGATGAAACTGAAACTGAAGTTGCTCAGTCGTGTCCGACTCTTTGCGATCCCACGGACTGTAGCCCACCAGGCTCCTCATTCCATGAAATTTTCCAGGCAAGAGTACTGGAGTGGGTTGCCATTTCCTTCTCCTAGACAGGTGTTAAGTCTTGCCTCTGCTCCTGACTGACCATGTGTCATCTCACCTCTCTCTAATGTAACATGCTAAGAACTGGATAGAGGGATCGTTGGTCCCTTCCAGAGCTATATCCTATCACTTACTTTTGGCTAAAGGCCTATCTAAGTCAGCATTGTTCTTGTGCCACTGGAAGGAGCGATGTCCTTATGCCCAGCACAGGAGTTACTCAACCATGATTTCTGTTTGGTACACCAGGCAAGAGACGGAGGTGGTGATGAAGGGAGCTGTGATGAGGGCTGAATGAGCTGAAGGCTCCCCTCTGGTTGTCACCAAAGGAAATAACCACAGTGGTTACTGGCCTACAGCCAGTACGTTATGTCTTCCTGAAGAATTGCCTATTGAAGTAATAACTCTCTTACACGTCTTCTTTGCTTCCATTTCAGGTAATGCATGCATCATAAAAAATTATAAAACTATATTCAATCCTCTTTATAGCCATCCTACTGAATTCTTACTAACTGCTTGCTCATGTTTTATAGAAGCTAAATGGGTACAAATGGTTCTCTTGAAGAAGTTTACTCACAGCTTATGATGTAACCTTAAAGGAGGTATCAACTTCAAAGAAAGAAAGGTACTCTTCGTGCATTTTAACTCAGTACAAACAAATAGCAAACAAGACCTGAAAAGGTTATTTAACTACTGAGGTGGAACAGTGAATGTTTGCATGCGTGCGTCCTCAGTTGCTTCAGTTGTGTCCAGCGTTTTGTAACCCCCATGGACTATAGCCCACCAGGCCCCTCTGTCCGTGGGATTCTCCAGACAAGAATACGGGAGTGGGTTGCCAGGTCCTCCTCCTGGGGATCTTCCTGACCCAGGGATCAAACTCTCATCTCCTGCGTCTCCTGCACTACAGGTGGATTCTTTACTGCTGAGCCACCAGGGAAGCCCCAGTGAATATTTAATTTGTGCTAAACCCATTGAAGGGGAATAAAAAGGAGGAAGGGGAATAAATTTAATAGGCAACTGCAATACTTCACATCACTCAGTGGAAATGTCTTGTCTAAAGAGCCTAAAAAATGGAAAATAAAAATCAACATAAACTCCAGTTCCTTAACAGTGAACTGTTTCTGAAGATGCCTCACCCCACTGCAACTTCGTTCTTGCCTAAAATCTTTCAGTTCAGTTCAGTTGCTCAGTCATGTCCAACTCTTTGTGACCCATGAATTGCAGCACACCGGGCCTCCCTGTTGGAGAAGGCAATGGCACCCCAGTCCAGTACGCTTGCCTGGAAAATCCCATGGACGGAGGAGCCTGGCAGGCTCCAGGCAGTGGAGTCGCTAAGAGTCAGACACGACTGAGCGACTTCACTTTGACTTTTTACTTTCATGCATTGGAGAAGGAAATGGCAACCCACTCCAGTGTTCTTGCCTAGAGAATCCCAGGGATGAGGGAGCCTGGTGGGCTGCCGTCTATGGGGTCGCACAGAGTTGGACACGACTGAAGTGACTTAGCAGCAGCAGGAGCCAGCCTTCCTGTCCATTACCAACTCCTGGAGTTCACTCAAACTTATGTCCATTGAGTAGGTGATGCCATCCAGCCATCTCATCCTCTGTCGTCCCCTTCTCCTCCTGCCCCCAATCCCTCCCAGCATCAGAGTCTTTTCCAGTGAGTCAACTCTTCACATGAGGTGGCCAAAGTATTGGAGTTTCAGCTTTAGCATCAGTCCTTCCAAAGAACATCCAGGACTGATCTCCTTTAGAATGGACTGGTTGGATCTCCTTGCAGTCCAAGGGACTCTCAAGAGTCTTCTCTAACACCACAGTTTAAAATCATCAATTCTTCGGTGCTCAGCTTTCTTCACAGTCCAACTCTCACATCCATACATGACTACCGGAAAAACCATACCCTTGACTAGATGGACCTTTGTTGGCAAGGTAATGTCTCTGCTTTTGAATATGCTATCTAGGTTGGTCATAACTTTCCCTCCAAGGAGTAAGCCTAAAGTCTTTAGGGGACCTTTAATCAGTGTACTCTCTGGCTGTACCAAAAACATCCTCAAATGTTTTCTTCAGGAAGCTTTGATAACCAACCCAGGAAGCAAGGCAAATGAGACAATCTAGCATAGGTCTCAATCCAAAGGAAGACAAAGACAACTTTTGAGAGCTACTTGGGACAATGTAACACTGTAGAGGTCATCATAAGGATAAATAAATGTGGAGCGTCTCCAAAATTGGAAAGTTTCTCTGCCTAACATTTAAGTAATTATAGCCAGGGGAAGGAAGTGGGAACAGCTGGTGTGAGGTTGCCAAACCAAATGGACACAGGGTGGAAGAAACAGAGTTAGCAACCAAGATCTTTTTCCTGAAAGAAAAGAAAGGAACAAGCTGGTGGTTTGGAGCCAGGAAAAAAGACCATGGCTCCCTGCTGCTGACCTTCAAGGTCTTCTCTTTTGAGATCTCTTTCTGTCCCAATGGAATGTGGCAAGTGTTCCACTAAAGTTGGGGAAAAAAGGAATCTTTCTTGTACTCCCCAGCTCCATCTTCTTACCTAATTTCAATGCCTTGAAGCCAAACAAAGATATGTCATATGGGCTGCGGTGAACACCATGAGCCTCGCTGAGAAGACGGGGCTCCTCTTTACCCTCTACCTGCTGAGTCGGCTTAGGAAGAGCACTCCAACACAGGTGTCACAAAACTGGTTCATCTTTAAAGTCAGGGAACCAAGCACACGTGTGTTTATATGCTTACATAAAAGCTCAAGTTAAAAAAAAAACTCAGTCGAACAAAAACCTGGAAAATCGTATTTTTAACAGACATATGAAATCTGTGGACAGACATGTAGGAAAATATACCTGATGACAAGGCCAAGAATATGGGGCTTGTCCCGCTCTGATGCTGAACTGCATGTGTAACTCGAAATCTTTGCATCTCTGTGGATTTAGTTCTCATGTGTAAAGAAAGTATTCCATCCGCTCAGTCTGCATAGTAACGACACTTCCCATCTCACTGGGTCATGTTTAAAGACCAAATGAAATAAACTTATGAGAGACCTTTAAGCATGTAAAGTCGTATGCAACATGAGGTATTAATACTATCAAGGCAGACAACCCCAACTCAATTCCTATGTTATCGAATACAGAGGCATCTTATACCTACTTTGTTTATGATCCTGGGAAGGAATGCATCAGGATTATAGAAGACATATGTGCAACTGTTAATAAAAAAAGACCTGTACCCAAAATCAGGTTTAATGATACCCAAACTTGAAAATAACCCTAAAAGAAATTCTAGACTTTCTTCTCCTCCTCTATTAATTTTGTTTCGTAGTAAAAGATATATCTTGGTGGGAAAACTCTACTGCAAGTAGATACGTATCTATAAACAGGGCTAACATGCTGAAGAGTGATATTCTATACATAAAGCGCTTGAAAAAGCTTCTTAACACAAACTTCTTTTAATATGCTGTTATTCTTATAATCAACTTCCTCTTCTTTGTCACCATCGCTTCTTTCAGTGAGGCTTAATTGACCTTATTATTCAAGTACAGGTATTTCTTTTTTTAAAAAAACTGTATTATTGAAAAGTTACAGATATAATGAATTTTAGGATGGCAAATTATACTTTACACATAGATTTTAGTAAAACTTTCAAGGATGCATTTTTAAGGGACTCAAATAGGACAGTGGTTTGCAGTGCCACAAAGATCAACTTCCAGAGAAAGAAGCACTTGTTTATAATGAACAAACAGGTCTAGAATTCAGCGGGGTGGGAGGTGGGAGGCTTTCAGACTCACACCCTCTGTGTGCAGAGGTATTCCTTCTTGCTTTTTAAGGTGTTCAAATTCATAAGCCTGTGATGAAAATCTCTACAAATGAAGAGAATACACTCAGAGATGTGATGACATCCTCCATTCAATGCATAGCATAGATTTCCTTCTCCGTTGGATGAGATGGCAATAAGATGCTAGACACAATGAGATGGGGGGAGGGGTAAAGGAGGTTAGGAAGGAAAGCAAGAGCATCCTTTGTCCAATATACACATAATTCCTTTGAAGATATAATCTTGCTACCTGACATCAAAGAAAACTGGATATTCCAGTCACAAGCCCTTTCCCAAATCTCAGAGATACAACAACTGGAAATCCACTCCTGCTAAACAAATCTTCATCTAGTTTGTCAGTTCAAGATCTTGAGAGAAAATCTTAATAAAGCAGTGCTCACAGGTATTTATCTATTTCTCCCCCAAGTTACCTCCCTTTCCCCCCAATTTGACATGGAATTACATAGCTCAGAGGAAAGTTAGATCATTTCTAAAATAAGTAAAATAAAAGAACTAGAACCTTTTTCTCTCAACAGAAAAATATTTTTCCATGAAATATTAGAAGGATTTGTGATGATTATATTGGACAGAGGAGATACAGAGGCCCATGGTTTACAAATCAATGGCCAGTTGTTAAGTTAGTAAGACACGTAAGAAAATGTCCAGGAGCAGCACTGTTACACGGAGCACAGCCAATGTTTCTGGTGCACAAATCATTAGACTAATTTATAGGATCATATTCTCAAATGACTTTTTTCCCTAACGTTTACCATGTATTTTGTACCAGTAAGTTAAGTGCTACTTTAGAGTGCTGAAAAGAATGTAGTAAAAATTCATTAAAGAGAATTATAAACCTTTGGGAAAATACAAATTTTAATTTCATACTCAATTCGATCTAAAACTAAATTCATCTTAATTTTTTATCTTGGTAAAAGAGGTAAAACTTTAAGAAATGGAACTAGTGGTGTAAAAGGAAAAAAAAAGTTTTGTCACTTTAAGAACACTCTAGAATCTGAGCTAATTCGCCAAATACATGTGAAAATTTAACTTAAGTTCAAGGTTGTTGTTTAGTCACCAAGTCGTGTCCGACTCTTTTGCCACCCCATGAACTGTAGCCTGTCTGCTCCTTTTTCCCAGGCAAAAACACAGGAGCAGGTTAGCATTTCCTCCAGGAGCTCTTCCTGACCCAGGGATCGAACCTGAATCTCCTGCATTGTAGACAGATTCTTTAGAACTGAGCCACCAGGGAAGCCCTAAGTTCAAGGTATATATAACAAAATTACTTCAATCTCCTCAACAAATTACTAGAAACTAGTATTGGGCTGTCCAGCAAGTTAATTCAGGCTTTCCCATAAGATGGTATGAAAAAACCTGAATGAACTTGCTGGCCACTCCAATATAATCATCAAAATTCACAGCATTGATATCACTGCCTGGTCTTCTACACATAGAAGACCATAACCATTTGCTTCAAGTGGAAATGAATATTATCAGCAAAATAGACTCAATATCCAATTTCTGACATACAAACTCCAATGGAGGCTGAGTCTCTCTGCACCTACAGATAAACATCATCGGTCTAAGTACCATGCAACTGTTTGAATGAGCAACTACAACAGTCCCCACGTTTCATCCACGTAGCAGCATGTGTCAGAATTTCCTTCCTTTTTAAGGCCTTTTTATTCCATTGTATGTGTATACCACATTTCGTTTTATCCGTTCATCTACTGATGGACATTCAAGATCCCTGTTGTTATGACCATGGGTGCATAAATATCTCTTTGAGATCATGCTTTCAATACCCTGAGGTGTATATATCCAAAGTGCAATTGCAGGATCATATGGAAAAATTGCCATATTGTTAAAAGTTGATGATTTTTAAAGCGGTAATTTAGTGATAATGTTACATATTTTGGTTTCTGCACCCACAGTTTCACACTAGTCAGATCTCAATCTAGAAAATACTAGATGCATTGAGGCAGAGGAAGAGTTTCAGCCACCAAATATGTAGGTACTATATTCAGTGAGATGGCAAAGGATTAAGCATGTGGATAGACTGCTGTAAAGAGCAGTTTATGAAAGCAAATCCCACCTGGAAAGTGACATTTTGAGCAATGGTTACAGAGGAAAACACAACTAAATTTCTTGAATAAGGAATGATCTCACATAATCATTACGTTTCAACATAAGCTGTGTCACCACTAACTGGTATGCATATGAATCTCTAGACAAACATTTATTCTGCAATGGATAAAATGGGAATAAAGCCTATCTTAGTGCAGAAAGAGTAATTCCAAATGCATGTGAGGCCTTCTAACCACAGTCAGAACATTAGGAAAAAAATATTTGAGATTCAAATGATCAAAATATATTTAAGTTATCCTAAAGGATACAGAAAGTAATAGACTATAACAATTTTTTTCATTAAAATCATTAGCTATGAAATATCTAAAGAATATAAAATTTAGTCATACACTCCTTTAGCACAGCAAAGAAAACCACCAACAAAACAAAAAGGCAATCTAATAAATGGGAAAAGATAGATGCAAATATATCTAATAAGAGGTTAATATCCAAAATATGTAAAGAACTCATGCAACTCAATGTTTTAAAAATCAATTAAAAATGGACAGGATATCTGAATAGACATTTTTAAAAAGGACACTTTTCAACAGCTTTATAGAAGATACTCAACATCACTAATTATGAGGCAAATACAAATCAAAACCACAATGAGGTATCATCTCACATCTGTCAGAATGGCTATTATAAAAAGACAACAAACTGTTGTCAAGAATATGGAGAAAAGGGAACCCCATGCATTGTTGGCAGGGATGTAAATTGGTGCAGTCTCTGTGGAAACAGTATAGAGGTTCCTCAAAAAATTAAAATAGAACTACCATTTTTGTTGTTGTTGTTCAGTCATCTGGTAGTATCCGACTCTTCACAACCCCATGGACTGCAGCATGCCAGGCCTCCCTGTCCCTCACCATCTCCCAGAGTTGGCCCAAGTTCACGTTCGTTTCATCAGTGATGCCGTCCAACCATCTCATCCTCTGATGCACTCATCTCCTTCTGCCCTCGATGTTTCCCAGCATCAGGGACTTCTCCAATCAGTCATCTGTTCGCATCAGATAACCAAAATATTGGAGCTTCAGCGCAGCATCAGTCCTTCCAGTGAATATTCAGGGTTGATCTCCCTTAAGATTGACTGGTTGGATCTCCTTGCTGTCCAAGGGACTTCCAGGAGTCTTCTCCAGCACTACAGTTCGAAGGCATCAATTCTGCGGTGTTCTGCCTTCTTTACAGTCCAGCTCTCACAACTGTATGTGACTACTGGGAAGACCATAGCCTTGATTATATGGACCTTTGTCATATATGATATGATCTAGCAAATGCACTTCTGAGTGTTTATTCAAAGAAAATGAAAACACTAACTTGAAGAGATGATATATGCAGTGCTGGAGAAGACTAACTTAAAGAGATATATGCAGTGCTGGAGAAGACGAACTTGAAGAGATATATGCACCCTCATTCACTGCAGCAGGGGCGCAGGAGGGCGGAGAGGAGCTACTCCATGTTTAAGATCAGGAGGGGCAGTGGTGAGGAGATACCCCTCGCCCAAGTAAGGAGCAGCGGCTGCGCTTTGCTGGAGCATCCGTGAAGAGATACCCCATGCCCAAGGTAAGAGAAACCCAAGTAAGATGGTAGGTGTTGCAAGACGGCATCAGAGGGCAGACACACTGAAAACAAAATCACAGCCTTGTCTAACTCAATGAAACTAAGCCGTGCCGTGTGGGGCCACCCAAGACGGGNGTGATGAGACCAGATGCCATGACCTTAGTTTTCTGAATGTTGAGCTTTAAGCCAACTTTTTCACTCTCCGCTTTCACTTTCAAACAGTACTAAATCTCATCAACCTGCTAATATTGGTTGCTAATACAGGTTGCAAAGAGTACTAAATCAAATGGTTTAATTAAAAATGCATTATCATTAAATGTATGGTACATTAATTAAAGGTTTAAATCTGGGATAAGATCACGTTTTTGCTGTTGTTTAGTTGTTAGGTAGGGGTTTCCTTAAAGAATTGCTCCAGGGAAAAAATAGATTTAGACAGATGGGAAAAATCTCTTACAACTATCTCAGTGTATTCTGGAAAGGAATATCCAATCAATTCCCAGCACAATGGCCTGGCATGCAGGAAAACTATTTGCTAAATGACACTTCATATTTTGTAGAGAAAGCCATACAGGCATTAGATACTCAGATAAAAGCAAAACACGACTACATTTTTTTCCTTGGGTTTGGGGTTCAGTTCAGTTCAGTTCAGTCGCTCAGTCGTTTCTGACTCTTTGCGACCCCATGAATCGCAGCAAGCCAGGCCTCCCTGTCCATCACTAACTTCTGGAGTTCACTCAGACCCACAGCCATCGAGTCAGTGATGGCATCCAGCCATCTCATACTCTGTCATCCCCTTCTCCTCCTGCCCCCAATCCCTCCCAGCATCAGAGTCTTTTCCAATGAGTCATCTCTTCGCAGGAGGTGGCCAAAGTACTGGAGTTTTAGCTTCAGCATCATTCCTTCCAAAGAAATCCCAGGGCTGATCTCGTTCAGAATGGACTGGTTGGATCTCCTTGCAGTCCAACGGACTCTCAAGAGTCTCCTCCAACACCACAGTTCAAAAGCATCAATTCTTTGGCACTCAGCCTTCTTCACAGTCCAACTCTCACATCCATACATGACCACTGGAAGATCCATAGCCTTGACTAGATGGGTTTAGGGTTAGAGATCTTCATATACCAGTTCTGAAGTGATTAGAAGTATGGTTCTGGGTTTCAGGACTCCACATCCCAAGGCTGGGTTTTTTTTGAATTAATTTTTATTGTATTTTACCCAGGTTGGCTTGGATTTGGGAACCTGAAGTGATGAACGAGAAAAAGCCACAACGAGCTAGATGGAAGTTTCACAAAGGAAATGATTGATTATGAGATTCGGCATGAGTTACATACTGAAGTGTTAGATGCTTTTCAAAGAATCATACAGTGTAAAATCATTGGGCATTGCCAAAGCATTTTAGGCAGTCTTCTTGAATGGAGAAAATACCCTCCTATCATAAAGTTCCTATCATGGAGAGAATGCCACGAGACATGTTGAATTTTGTAGACAAATATGGTACGTTTTTCTTCCTCCTCTCCCCACTTTAACTGAAACCATATCCCAGTGACAGAGATGGCAATTTTCTGGTGAAAGAGAATTTATACTCAGAGAACTTTCAGTAGATCGCATCCTTCTAATAGGTGATAGGTGTGCCCGAGGAAACTCCCAGTGGTGACCCAGCACGAGGGCTGACCACACGTTAGGTACCCTGTTCTTTCTCCAGTGCGTGCAGTGGCAACTTCCTGTTCACAACCGTCTCCTCAGCTGCAATTCCAACTGGAGCTCAGCACTCAACACTAAGTCTTCCCCCTAACTGTGTATCAGCAAATTTCCACACTGAATTCCAGATAAACCTCACAATGTAACTAGTCACTGTTGCAGAATTATTTGACTGACAATAGCCTTCCACAAACAGATGCTACTTGATTTTTGTTTTTTCTGGAGGATGGAGAGGTATCCCTAAAACTCTGGGGCCTAAAGTAAATATTTAGTGAACAAGTAAAGTACCTTCAGTGACTGCAGAGAGTCTGAATTAGTATCACAGTAGAGGATGATGTTGTTGGCCATGCTGAAACTTTCTCTCACTCCGAGGTGGTAAAATAAGGATGGTTGTCGGAAGGCATCGCTCATCTCCACCACAGCAATGTCTGCAAATAGAAAACAAAGTCCCCCAAATGATGACACCTAAATAATACTCAGTAAGCACTTTTTTGTTTCAGTAACTTAGTATTCAAAGAGGAAATGATAGGGATTGTCCCTCTTCATTTACCACTGAATTTTAAATTAGCAGTTCTATCGGAAGTGGTTTTACAAACTGCAGCAAAACTCCATTTTTGTTTTTTTTTTTTTTTTTAAAGAAAAGAATCATGTAATTATTGGAAACTAAAGAGAGTCTGCAATGGTGGAAAGTGGGGCTAATGCACTCTGTTAAATTTTAACACTGAAAACAAGTTAACTAACTTTCCAGAAGCAGATCCACGGGAAACAGCGGTAAGTTATAAATGTAAAATGAAATTTGAAGAAGCAAACAGGTAAAATTATGACTCAGTCCATAACTGAATTTTATAACAAACATTTAGCAAGTCCTTAGCAAATATAATCAANAAGTGGGGCTAATGCACTCTGTTAAATTTTAACACTGAAAACAAGTTAACTAACTTTCCAGAAGCAGATCCACGGGAAACAGCGGTAAGTTATAAATGTAAAATGAAATTTGAAGAAGCAAACAGGTAAAATTATGACTCAGTCCATAACTGAATTTTATAACAAACATTTAGCAAGTCCTTAGCAAATATAATCAAGAAAAAGAGGAAGCAAAGGTATAGAAATTATGACTAAGAGAGAGAAGACAACTATAGATACAAGTTCTTCCAGACTTGACAGATGACTAACACCAAGGTAACATAAACTTGGTACCAAAATTTGACAGTGTCACAAAAATAAAATTCAGATCAGTTTCAAATTCATTTATATATACAGAGAGAAACATGAAAGAAAAATGAGTAAAATGTACCAAGCACTATATACTATAAGAACACTAGATCATGGATTTAAAAATTTATTGGGGAATGCAAGGATGGCTCAGTGGAAAAACTCATCAGTGTTCCCAAAGATGTCTTTAGTACTTTATGTAAAATTAAGAATCCACTTTTCATTAAAAATAACTGCAAACTGAAAATATAAGGGCACATCTTTAAATTGAAAAATAATATATATTTCATAACAGCTTTGTTATGAAGGTATTCCCATGAAAATCAGGAAAAAGATGAGGCTGCCAACTATTCTTACTACCAGTACACTATCTGAAAATCCTAACTGATGCAATAAGATTTAATGAAGTATGGACGTATAATTCTATAAAATAATTATCATTACTTGCAGATGTTATGATTACCAACCAAAAAAACCACAATAGAATCAATTAAACAACTATTATAAGTATTAATACAATTTAACAAGATGTCAAGGTACAAAATTATGAAAACCTACAGCTTCCTTTAAAATCATAATAAGCTTCTGGAAAATATAATAAATAGATCCTAGTCAAAATTAAAATGAAAATATTAACATATAACAAATTTAACAAGTGTTACTAATTTGTTTAAAATATGAGCAATATGTGCTAGATGAAAGGTTAATATCTTTATTGTTATCTCTTATCTCTTTATCAGTTCAGTTCAGTTCAGTCACTCAGTCATATCCAACTCTTTGTGACTCCATCGACTGCAGCATGCCAGGCCTCCCTGTTCATCACCAACTCTCGGAGTTTACACAAACTCATCTCTATTGAGTCAGTGATGCCATCCAACCATCTCATCGTCTGTTGTCCCCTTCTCCTCCCACCTTCAATCTTTCCCAGCATCAGGGTCTTTTCCAATGAGTCAGCTTTTAGCACAAGGTGGCCAAAGTATTGGAGTTTCAGCTTCAACATCAGTCCTTTCAATGAACACTCAGGATGGATCTCCTTTAGGATGGGCTGGTTTGATCTCCTTACAGTCCAAGGGACTCTCAAGAGTCTTCTCCAACATTACAGTTCAAAAGCATCAATTTATCTCTTACTGGTCAATTTAAAACAAATAAGCAACCATAAAACATTACATTATAGAAAATTAGGCTGTGGACATAGGCAGGTAAAATCACAAAAGTGTAACTAAAACAGCAACATCACATATAAAACTATTCTATATCTCACTCCTAATAAATGAACACTAAACCAATACAAAGTTTTTTTCCTATCAAAGGCCAGAAGATATTTCAAAATATCCAATGAAGATGCAGCGAAATGGTATTCTTACACACTATGGGGAAGTGTAAACTCTTTAGGAGATCTTGAGTCCTTAAAATTATGCATATTCTTTGACTCAATAATTCCATTCCTAAGAATTTTTCCTGAGAAAATTCCTATACATGTGGCAGATTTACCTGTAAGTATATCCACTGAAATATTATTTTTCCAGTAACAATGGAAAAATGCCTAAATATACATTATTAGAAAAATGACCACACATACACATATACACACACTATATTTAGGAAAAAAGTAAAGTATATACATTATAATGTATACCATGTACATTAAAACAAAATATATGCATTATCAATTGATTATTATATATATTCTATATGTACAGATGTACATGAATAAAAAAGCGTTCAAAGTTGTACAGCAAAATATCAACTGTGATAACAATTGTGTAACGGAATTATGCCTTATCTTTTCCTCTTTATGCTTTCTATATCTTGTACAATTTCTATTATGAACACTGATTACTTTTGTAATTTAGGAACCCACCAAAATATAAAAAGAACACTGAAGACCTGCATGCAACCAAAGTGCAACCCTCTTATGAAATGAACACAGACCCTCAAGGGATTGTTTGATACAGCCGGCCTTCTCTAATGAATATGAAATTAGAGTCTACATTCTGTGAAGGAGAAATAAATCAGATCAAATGAAAGCTAAAGACCCAGAAGATTTAGTGAGGTTATAAAAGGGGAGGCAAGTCAAAGGAGCTTCAGAAGATACTTTTCAAGGCTAGCCATGACTTCAAGGCTCTCTAATAGAAATAGTTTTCTTCTGGGGTCCTTAACATTTCTACAACAAAAATCAACACATAAAAAAATGAGTCACTGCATCCCACCCACAGGGCCCATCTGCCTCAGGCACCCACTCAGCTTCCTCCTCCCACAGATGTCAGCCACTCACAGTCAGCCACACGCGTTAAAATCAAGAGACAGCACACAGTATGGCTGAGAAACGAAATAAAACAGCTGCTGATGAGAAAACAAATGAGAGAGAGCAAAGAAAAATACTAAGTAGTGACAATAGAGGGGGGGAAATGAGTTCTTTCCAGAAAACTGATTCGTGGAATTTGTTGCTAAAATAAAGTAGAAATGCTGCAGAAGGCTTTCAGATTAAGAGAGAAACGAGACATGTAAAATAAATGGTATGAGTAGACTAAAGTATATTCATTAGATCTGAACATGGAAACAGGAACAGACCCATGTGGGATGCAATACACAACATTAAAAATGCTTATTTGTGTAGTAATTTTAAAAAACCATAAGACAGTATGATAACAGAGGAAGGCATTCTTCCTACTTCAAATTCAGTCAAGTGATTTGTTCTAATGTATTTGTATTTTTTTCTTAATATATTTTTAAAATTTCCATGGCATAATATTCACTCTTTCATCTTCTTTGGTAACATGTTCAAAATATGTGGCTCCCCCCTCTTTTTATGGTTGAGTTTGTTTTCTTAACGTGAGTTTTGTCTGTTTTTATAGTGATATTTTTCCTTTGCCAGATATGTGATTTACAAACACTTTTTCCCTGTTTGCGACCTGCCTTTTCATTCTGTTAAGTGCCTTTAGGAGAGAGGAAAATTTTAACTTTAAGCTCAATTTACCGATTTTTTTCTACTATGGATTGTGCTTTAGGTGTGGTATCTGAAAAAAATCTTTGCCTAACCCAAGTCACAAAAGTTTTCTCTTATGTTTTCTACTGAAAGTGCTATACCTTTGATACCTTACATTGAAGCTTACGATCCATTTTGATTTTTTCTTCCAAAAATTTTTGGATATTCTATTCTATTCCATTGATCTATGTACTAAGTTGACAATACTGTAAATTTAAATACATTTAATACACTTAACCTACCAAACATCATAGTTTAGCCCAGCCTGCCTTCAATGTGCTCAGAACACTTATACTAGCCTACAGTTGGGCAAAATTATCTAATGTAAAGCCTATATTATATTAAAGTGCTGAATATCTCATATAATTCATCAAATAGTGTACTGAAAGTGAAAATGGAATGCTGTATGGGTACAGAATGGTTGTAAGTGTATGGGTTGTTTCTCCTCCTGATTGCCTGGCTGACTGAGAGCTTTGGCTCTCTGCCCAGCATCACAACTGAGAATGTATCACTAAGCTGGGAAAAGATCATAATTCAAAATTCAAAGTATGGGTTCTACTGAATGGGTATCACTTTTGCACCATCAAAGTAAAAAAAAAAATCATAAACTGAACCATTGTAAGTCGGGGACCGTCTGTGCTATATACACTGTTTTGTCTGTGGTAGCTTTACGGTAGGTACTAGAATCAAGCAGTGTGAGTTCTCCCACTCTTCTGTTTTCAAAATTGTTGTAGCTATTTTAGTTCTTCTATTTTCTTTCCTATATAGACTTTAGAATCAATTGGTAGTTTAAAGCTATCCACTGATAGCTACAAAAATTTCTCCCAGAATTTTGACTAGGATTATGATGACTACAGGGCTTCCCAGGTAAAGAACCTACCTGACAATGCAGGAGACATAAGAGACTTGGGTTTAAGCCCTGGGTTGGGAAGATCCCCTGGAGTGGGCATGGCAACCTGCACCAGTATTCTTGTCTAGAGAATCCCATGGACACAGGAGCCTGTGGGCTACAGTCCATTGGGTTGCACAGAGTCAGACACAACTGATGAGACTGAGCACCCACTCATGATGACTATGAGCCATTTCTGAGAGAACTAGCATCTTAACAATATTGAGTGTTTCAATGCATGCCTAGGCATACCTCTCCGCTTATTTAAGTCTTTGATTTTGTTCATCAATTTTTGTAATTTTCAATATACAGTTCCTATACATACTTTGTTAAATTATACCTAAATGTTTCATTTTGGGGTACCATCATAGATATACTCTTTTTAAAATTTCAAATCCCAATTGTTCATTGTAGTATATAAAATAATTATACTGACCTTGTATCCTGAGACTTTACTAAATTAACTTATTAGTTCAAGAAGTATTTTGCGGGGGAGGGGGCGGCATGTGTTTTGGGATTTTCTACATGGACCATTATATCATCTATAACTAGAAATGGTTTTACTTCTTCCTTTCCAATCTGTAGGTCTTTCATGGGTTTTGTTTTCTTGTTAGTTGTTTTTTGTTTTGCCTTGTTATAGTGGCTATGCCTTCCAGTTATACAGCATTTTTTACACAATAATATTTCATTATCTAATTAAAGAACATATCTTATTATGGCTACCTTCTGACTCTGATGAATATCTCCTCAAAAGTAAGAAAATAAACAGGTGAAAATTATCTTCCTCATGAAATCAACCTAAGACATGATAAAAATGCACAAGATGATATAATTATAACAAACTACACAAACACCTTGCTGTTGCTCAGTCACTAAGTCATACCCGACTCTTTGCAACCCCATGGACGTCAGGATTCTCTGTCCTTCAGTATCTCCTGGAGTTTGCTCAAATTCATGTGCATTCAGTCAACAGTACCATCCAACCATCTCATCCTCTGTCATCCCCTTCTCCTCTTGCCTTGAATCTTTCCCGGCATCAGGATCTTTTCCAATGAGTCAGCTCTCCACATCAGGTGACCAAAATAACAAACACTTGATACTCCACAATTCTTGAGATCCACTTATATGAGGTACAATTTATCCATTTCATTTTACAAACACGTATTTAGTAATTACATGTGTCAGACATCATATGCTTTTCAAGTACTAAGTTACTTAATCTTCATAATCCCCCTTTTGTGGTAGGTAATGTTATTGTTTCAGGACATTGAGGTAGAGAAGATAAAAACAACCAGCCCCAAATCAGTCTGAAAATGCTAGCACCACGATTCAAACCCAAGCAATCTGGCTAGAAAATCCATGCCCTTAATTCTTAAATGAGCCGCATACTACATTTATGGGATATGGAGGTTCCAAAGACCAGGACATGAATGGAAAGCAAAAATAGATCTGGAGACTGATGCACACACTCTTGTAGTATATTTCATGAGTAAATGCACTTAATAATTGTCTAATTGGGTTTCTATGGTAATATTGTGAGTAAAACTGCCACATTTCACATTTCAAAATTTAAGGCTAAGTCAGTCATTTAAAAATGTGCCTCTTACAACTTTACATGAGGTGCAGTTTCTTTCCTTTTTCCAATTCAATTAATGCTAAATGGAGCGTCTAATTAGGCTTGCCAGGAGTTTATTAAAGCATAATAAATTTCTAGGACAATCACATAAAACTGTTGTGCCTAATCGCATTTCAGTCAGCAAATGGAAGTGGCTCACGGTCTTTGTTATTTCTTTTATTCAATCTTTCCATGATAATACCATATCTGTTAGTTAAATATCTCATAAGAGCTGCCTCTGCTTGTAAAACGTAGCACTGAAGGAAAGACATTAATGTTTACTTTTTATCTATTCAGTGTTTTTCCTTGGCCTCAGGATGACGGATGAAAAATCAAGAGCCCAGTAGTGATTCAGCTTATTCTATAGTCTACAAGGTGCTCTAACATTCCATAATTACTGGAAACTTTCCAAGTTATCACACAGAACTACCCATCCAATCATGATGGATTAATCCCTGCAGTGATCCATTAACTCCAACTTAACTAAAGAAATGTCCTATNAACCAGACTGTGATCCATGAAGGGGAGTACACCCCTCAATAAACTTTTATTTCAGATATTGTACTTTTCAGCTCCAGAATTTCTATTTAGTTTCTATCTCTTTATTGATATTCCCTATATATTCATACCTCATTCTCCTGATTTTCTTCAGTTCTTAAGTCACGGTTTTCTTTAGCTCTTTAAGCATACTTCAGAGCGTGGGCAGCTGTGATGGCATACAGAGCGTGGCCAAGAGGAGCTACCCCACATCCGAGGTCAGGGGCAGTGGCTGAGAGTGCCAGGCTGCGACAGTGCAGGAGCAGCCGAGAGGAGGTACCCCACATCTGAGATCGGGGCGGAAGCTGGGAGGAGCTACCCCCTGCTGGAGGCCAGGAACAGGAGCCGGGAGGAGCAATCGCCCCTCTCTCCCCCCAAGACCAAGGAGCAGTTGTTGCACAGGCGCCAGAGGGCCTAGAGGAGCTATTTCATGTTCAAGGTCGGGAGGGGCAGTGGTGAGGAGATACCCCTCATCCTAGGTAAGGAGCAGCAGCTGTGCTTTGCTGGAGCAGCAGTGAAGAGATACTCCACGTCCAAGGTAAGAGAAACCTAAGTAAGACAGTAGGGGTTGCAAGAGGGCATCAGAGGGGAGACACACTGAAACCATAATCACAGAAAACTAGTCAATCTAATCACATTAGGACCACAGCCTTGTCTAACTAAAGGAAACTAAGCTATGCCCTGTGGGACCACCCAAGACTGGCGGACATGGTGGAGAGGTCTGACATAATGTGGTCCACTGGAGAAGGGACTGGCACACCACTTCAGTATTCTTGCCTTGAGAACCCCATGAACACTATGAAAAGGCAAAATGATAGGGTACTGAAAGAGGAATTCCCCAGGTCAGTAGATGCAAAATATGCTACTGGAGATCAGTGGAGAAATAACTTCAGAAACAGTGAAGGGATGGAGTCAAAGCAAAAACAATACCCAGTAGTGGATGTGACTGGTGATAGAAGCAAGGACTGATGCTATAAAGAGCAATATTGCATAGGAACCTGGAATGACAGGTCCATGAATCGAAGCAAATTGGAAGTGGTCAAACAAGAGATAGCAAGAGTGAACGTTGACATTCTAGGAATCAGCAACTAAAATGGGCTGGAATGGGTGAGTTTAACTCACATGACCATTATATCTACTACTGCGGGCAGGAATTCTTTAGAAGAAATGGAGTAGCCATCATGGTCAACAAAAGAGTCTGAAATGTAGTACTTGGATGCAATCTCAAAAACAACAGAATGATCTCTGTTCATTTCCAAGACAAACCTTTCAATATCACAGTAATCCAAGTCTATGCCCCAACCAGTAATGCTGAAGAAACTGAAGTTGAAAGGTTCTATGAAGACCTACAAGACCTTTTAGAACTAACAACCAAAAAAGATGTCCTTTTCATTATAGGGGACTGGAATGCAAAAGTAGGAA
>SJYA01001512.1:461563-480920 GCA_006410615.1 Neotragus moschatus
AACTTAACTAAAGAAATGTCCTATGTATCTATTATATAAAAGTTTCCTTGGTGAGATGGATGACAGAAATCTATGTGGGTGAGGCATCAGCTGTTAATGGAGTCAGAAAGTGGAGTACCTCAAAGTGCAGATGAAAAATTGCAGCCCTGGCACATCAAAGGCATTATGGAGGAACCCAAGGAAAGGAAGGGTACCAGGCTTGGTTGAGAAATTCAGAAAATCGCAACAGAAAACTAAGTCAAGGATTTCCCTGGTGGTCCAAAGGCTAAGACTCCATTCTCTCAATGCAGGGGCCCAGGGTTCAATCCCTGGTCAGGGAACTAGATCCCATGTGACACACCTAAGAGCTCGTGTGCCACAAGTGAACAATTTCACACGCCACAACTAAGACCTGGCACAGCCGAAACAAAAACAAATACCTACATCAGTCCCAATAGGGTCCTGAGTGGGTGAACCAAGAGAGCGTCTCTAAAGAGCAGACACTAACCCCCAAAGGACCATCCCTGCCTAATTCTCCAGGGAACCATAAACTGCATTCCACAGATTTTTCTTTCATGAATGAATAAGGGCTACCTGCAAGTGATCTACAACATGAAAATTACTAAAATGTTACTCAGAGTCTAAAAGTAGTGCCCCAGTAGAGTCTCCTGAAGGTTCTAAGTTAGTTTTCTAAAGTCTGGTAGGGATACAGTGTTGAGAGATTGCAAAACTCCTTCTGTACAACTAAAACTGTTGAGATTTTTCAGGCAGGATAGAAGAATAATCCATCGTCATTGTTGTTTCGAATGGGTCATGATTTGGAAATTCCTGTTATAAATTACTACACATGTAGTTTCAACAGCATCCTTTTATTTTCTTATATGGTGTTTGGTTAACTCTGCAGTATATAATGATACCTATCTGTATCAACAGTAGATTTGGGCCCACAATTTCCTCATCCCTAAGCTACACTAAATATATGTATAGTGATTCAAACATGAATCATTCATATATTGCTCAAGCAAATGGATACATAATCTCCCCACTCCAGCACTAATTTGCTTATGCGATTATTATACCGAGGTATCATGGGTTTTTTTGAACCTGAAGAGTGAAGCCTGCAAAGTAAGTCATCTGAGGGACATTGTACACTTCCAGAGGTTGATCTTTCAAAAATGCTGAGAAGCATGGCACCTACCAAAGGAAGGGCAGGGAGGGCGGGAGGGGGCGGGGAGAGGAAAAGGGAGCAAGAAGCCTGCAGAGGAAGAAAGAAACAGGAGAGAAAGAAAGGGAGGAAGGAGGAGAAGAGAAACAGGAAAAGGAGGGAGCAGAGCCAAACCAAACTGGTGGCATAAGAACTAAAGTCCCCTTGCCCAGGCAACAGCTGCTAGAGCTCAGTTCATGACGGGCCAGCTTCAGAGAATGTGTGGGGGGAAAAGCACACATCTGCAGACTGGCGGGACCTAGAATCACAGCTCTCTGTTAGGAGGAGATGCTACCTTAGAAAAGCACACCACAGAGCNCTAAAGTCCCCTTGCCCAGGCAACAGCTGCTAGAGCTCAGTTCATGACGGGCCAGCTTCAGAGAATGTGTGGGGGGAAAAGCACACATCTGCAGACTGGCGGGACCTAGAATCACAGCTCTCTGTTAGGAGGAGATGCTACCTTAGAAAAGCACACCACAGAGCTGAAAGCTGGAAAGGAAGCCTCCTCATCTCCCCTGGCCTTGAGAGGAGTCAATATGCAAAACGCAAGCAGGCTGAGTCGTGATTTCCAGTGTCTGAATCCTAATTAGGTTTCTGGCTGGATAACATTAGACACCTTAAATTCTCCAAGCTTTGGTGTCCTTAACTGTAAATTGAGGATAATAACACAGGTATTTACCACACAAAGCTGCTGTGTGGGTTACGTGTACACCAGGCTCAGGAAACTCTTCATACACGGCCACTATATGGAGCCACTATAGGAAACGTTTGTTGGAAGCCCTTTGAGCAATTTATCAAAAAAATTTTTATTGAAGACAATGTGAAGAGGTAACTCAGTACCACCTGGTGAAACTCCAGGGAAATAATTACTCATAGAAATGATGTTGAAATCAAATTATGAGACATAGAAAGTCAACATAAGGAATTCTGACTTGATTTTTATAATCAACGGTGATCCATCCACGTCCATGAGTTTTGAGAAGTGGTGCAGCAGGATCAAGGCTTTAAGGATAAACCTAGAATCTGTAGATGGATGAGTATCAAAAGAGACTAGAAGGTGGGAGACGAGTTCCGGAGTCATTCAAGGGACAGTGTACCCCCAAACTGATGTAGACAGAACATGGTGGGCAATCACGGTGTAAGGGAAGCTTTCAAGATTTGGTGGACGCAGGATAATCAAAGAAAGAATTAAAAATGATTCTGTTTCAAACTGGAACTGTTAAGACTGATGACATTATTAACACAACAAATTACAAGAGGAAATACCACTTTTCTGGCAGTAACTTATCTTTAAATTGGAACACACTAAACTCTGTGTATGTGTGTGTGTGTGTAATTGATAGCTGTCTATCTAAGCACAAAGATCAGAATCAGACAGAGATTTTGAGAGTCAGAATGATGAGGGATAGTTAAAGTAGAATTGTAGATGAGATTGTCAACTTAGTACAGAGAGAAATGACAAGGCATCTTCGACTCAGGAAATTCAATCCTCATTATATACCCAATAGAAACACAAATAGATGTTCACCAAAAATCCATAATCGATATTCATAGAAGCAGTATTGGTAAACCATCAACAGTAGAAAAAATAATGTGTGCTCTATATAGACAATGAATACTATACAGCAATGAAAATTTAAAAATCTGTAACCACATATGACAACATGGATGAACCTCAGCGATCGTTAGAAGAAAGAATCCAGATACAAAAGAGAGAGGTTTATTCTTGATGCGGTTCATATTAGGTTCACAAATGTGATAATCCAAAACAGTGAATTCTTTGGTAGGGGCAAAGGCTGAAAGGGGGTCTGCTAGAGAGCTGATCAGAGCCTCCTTCTTGATCTAAGTCTTGTTTACTCAGGCATGTTCACTTTGGTCAATAATTTTATCAAGAATGTCCAAAGAGGCCTACTATGGGGTTGCACAGAGTCGGACACAACTGAAGCGACTTAGCAGCAGCAATAGCAGCAACAATCTTAACAAGTTACCACAAACTCAGTCCCTTAAGAATAACAGAAATTTATTCTTTCACATTTCTGGAGGCTGAAAGTTCAAACTCAAAGTGTCAGCAGAATCAAGATCAGGCTTCCTCAGAGGCTCCAGGGCAGAAAGTGTTTCTTGCCTCTTTCGCAACCTAGAATTTTGCGCATTCCTTGCCTTGTGCTACGTGTGCTTGCGGTGTAGAATTGCCCCCGCTTCTCTCCCTCATGAGAGCCCGTGTGATGGCATTCGTGGCCTATCCAGATAAGCCAGGGTCATCTCATCTCAAAACCCTTAATCACATCTGCAGTCAAATTTTCCAAATAAAGCAGTATTCACCAGTTTCATTTTGACACAGACGTTGGAGCGTACGGGTGAGGTCATTTTTCAGCCCATCACAGGAATTATGAAGAAGCCACAGGATGAGAAAGGTGAGAGGTGCTGAGTAAGAGCAGAACTAAAGGTGCTGAGTAACAGCTGAGGAAATGGTGGGAATAAGCACAGACATTCTCCAGCAACAAAGAGGATTAACACTCACGAAGGTCTACAGGAGGGATTTTTACATTCAGTAAGGAAACCTAGACATCAGACAACAACTGAAGGGGATCTCAAAGCTAGAAGTGTTTAGTTTCAGGATGGTGCACTTGAACATTAGTAGAAAGGTTAAGATTTTAAAGAGGGGAGCTAATTAGTGGAGACTGCCTCTATATTCTTGGATAAGACAGATGGGAGAGGATCAAAGATGAAGGGGAAAAGTCAACCTTGGAAAAAAGGACGGATAACTTTAAAAACAAGAAAAAGGGAAGTGATACGAAACAAAGGCTGAGAAATGATTAAGTAGAAGGAAGAATACTGTGATCTTTCAATTTAGGTGATAGCTCTTTTAGGATAGAGCCAGGGTGCTGGTGGCCAATAGAGAAGACAGACCAGCTAGGGACAGCAAGAACAAGCCTGCACCCTGTGGACAGCATGTGTAATGTGCCAGAAGGCAGCACTACCACTGCTCTCCAGTCAGGGCTCCGGGACATTTCTTTTTTGGGAGGAATTTTTGTCACCTGTGATAGTAAGAATGCTATCACAGCTAAGGAGCAGGATGTGAACCCAAGCATTATAAGAACCAAAAAATTCTATTTCTCTGCTTACTATCTACTGCCTAAAATGTAGTAAAGGAGTATCCGATGAAAGGAGGGATGCCAAAGAATAGAGTTCAATTTGAATCTGCTTACTGTGCATGTGTGTGTGCAAAGTCACTTCAGTTGTGTCCAACTCTGCGACCCTATGGACTATAGCCCACCAGACTCCTCTATCCATGGGATTCTCCATTCAAGAATCCTGGAGAGGATTGCCCTGCCCTCCTCCAAGGGATTCCTGACCCAGTAATCAAACACAGGTCTCCTGCATTGCAGGCAGATTCTTTACCATCTGAACCACCAGAGAAGCCCTCTGGTCACTAGCTATAGACAAAAACCTTAACCAGACATTAAAATCTCAATCTTACAAATGCATATTCTTGGTCACAAGGAAGACTGGCCTAATGAAGAATCCTTCCTTCCTATTAAAGAGGAATTTCAAACACATAATATTTTGATGGTGGTTTGGTAATCGTTACTAAGTCATTCGTCATGTGCTCAGTCAGTTGTGTCCAACTCCTTTGCAACTGCATGGACTGTAGCCTGCCAGCCTGCTCTGTCCATGGGATTTTCCCAGCAAGAATGCGAGAGTGGGTTGCCATTTCCTTCTCCAGGGGATCGTCCCCACCCAGGGATCGAACCTATACCTACTGCATCCCCTCACTGGCAGGTGGATTCTTTACCACTGAGCCACCTGGAAAGGAAGTGTTGCTAAGGCAGCCCTATAAGTACTCTAACTCCATTCAGTCTTGAAATGAATCTTTCACTATCAGTGCACAGACCAAGGAAGGTAGATAAGTCACAATTTTTATCTTTGACGAGTGGCAAATACTTTATCATATGATACTTCCTGCTCACAGGTATGTCAATAACCTACATAATTTTGCTTATTAAGTTAAGTGAAAGTCACTCATTTGTGTCCGACTCTTTGTGACACCATGGACTATACAGTCCATGGTATTCTCCAGGCCAGAATACTAGAGTGGGTAGCCGTTCCCTTCTCCAGGGTTTCTTTCCAACCCAGGGGTCAAACCCAGGTTTCCTGCATTGCAGGTGGATTCTTTACGAGCTGAGCCACTAGGGAAGCCCATTTTATTAAAGAAATACAAATAGGTGCTACATCAAAAAGTATTAACTCTCCAAGTTAAAAAAGGGTCTAGTTTATAAGTCAAGAATTTATTTTTTAATGTTACAGCAATAACAAGCGAGTTGGCCAATGATCCATAAAGAGTATGCTATATAAGAAAAGTATGAGTCAAAATTAAATCTAAGGTTATTGATGTGACAGGCCTTATGGCATCTTATAAGCAGAAATAGAAAACGAAGCTGCTTTGATGGTTAAAATGTCTATGTCACCACTGAAAACTATTTTTCTCCTTGAAATTATTCTATTTCCTGAAGCTATATTGGGTTTAAGGGTCTATAATCACAAATTTAGATCTCTACAAACTCATTGTAGGTACTAAATTTCAGTCCTGAAGTAATCCATCTGTTTTCATTACAGGCTGAAAGAGCTATTCAGAAAAATGTGAACAGCCTTTTTTAGAGTTTAGTTTTTATGGTGCTTTCAGTACATGCCATTTTTTTAGGTCTCTCCTATTTAATTTTAATTAAATCTTCATAGCTGTCTGCATGTAGCTGTCTGCCCTCTGTCACTGTAAGATTCTTACAAGAGTCATCCCTGCCCCTCAGATTAATTGGCACCGGCATTAAGTTGTGTAACTTACAAGAGTCCATTTATGATCATTTTGGAAAAAAATCTGGTTGTTCCTCACAGATATGCATCCTGAGCGACATCGTCTTCCCTAATTATTTTACCCCTTTATGACTTTTTCCCACAGAGACAGAGACAGTGGCCAAAAAACACCTGAACATTACCTTCCGTGGCTCTAAAGCAAAGGTGACTGAGGCAATGGCATTGGCATTTGAGGCTGTTCTGATGCAGAGGAGGTTTGTCTCACTCTGTGGAGGGCAACGGCTGTAGGGTATGTGTGGTGGATCTACATAAACAACAATAGTGACTGAAGCAGTGCAGCGCAGGGATGCAATCCACAGAATTCAGGCTATGGAAAATTCTACGGGGAAAATGACCTGGCTTCCTCAACAGAAACATTACAGGAGGGGAGGCAGAGTGATGGAGGGAAAAATCAGATATTGAAAGAGACTTAAGGGATGTTATCAATTGCAACATGGGGACCTTATTTGGATTCTAACTAAAATGAATCTTAAAAATATCACGACACATAGGACACAATTTGACAACTGACAGGATAATTGATGATATTAAGAAATTATTTCAGGTGTGATAAGGGCCTCTGGTAGGAGCATGGTAATTTAATCTTATATTGCAAAACGAAAAAAAAAAGTTAACTGCTAATGTATGCATTTCCTTTTTTTACATACGTATTCATATGTATTTTTACAGATGCATTTTACATATGTATTCTTTATATATTTTTACATATGTACTTTTAAATGTTTTTACATGTGTATATATGTACATACATATGTGCACTGACAGTATGTACTCATATATATTTTTACATATGCATTTTTTTCTTTTTTTAACAAATATGTGAAAAAGTGTTAGTCACTAAGTCATGTCTAACTTTTTGCAACCTGATGGACTATAGCCCACCAGGCTCCTCTATCCAAGGAATTTTCCAGCTAAGAATACTGAAGATCCTCTGAAGAAGGAAATGGCAACCCACCCCAGTACTCTTGCCTGGAAAATCCCATGAAAGGAGGAGCCTGGTAGGCTATATATAGCCCATAGGTCGAAAAGAGTTGGACACGACTGAGTGACTTCACTTTCACTTTTGTAAGTACACACATATGTGCACTGACATATGTATTCATATATTTTTTACATATGTATTTTCTTCTTTTTTAACAAATATGTGAAAAAGTGTTAGTCATTAAGTCATGTCCGACCCTGAGACCCCGTGAACTGTAGCCCACCAGGCTTCTCTGTCCACAGAACTCTCCGGGTAAGAATACCGGAGTGGGTTTCCATTCCCTTCTCCAGGGGATCGTCCCAATCTGGGGATCGAACTCCAGTCTCCTGCACTGCAGACAGATTCTTTACTTTCTGGACCCCCAGGGAAGCCCATTACAGAGTGTTATTCCTCAGAAATAAGAAACTGAATTGCAACCAATAAACACTGTGCTGTTCCTGCTGTAGAGAGAACATGGGCAGTAAGGTGAAAGCATCTCAGCTTACACAGCACTGGATGGCGGAAGCAGTGACTCAGCCCAGTAAGCAGGCCAGTTTGAGAAGGTTTTTCCTTCTTGCATATAAGGCTATCGTGTCTTGTACTCATAAACCCAACTGGACCTAAGAAAACTGGGTGAGTGCCCAGGAGCTCCACGGGGCTCCAGATTCTTAAAGTGTACACAAATGGAAATCTCCCTGCATTAGGATTCTTCCAGAATGTCTCTAAATGATGTCAAACTGTTGCTTTCTTTGTACACTGTCAAAGTCACTCCCAACACCTAATAAGGAATCAGCACCTAGTCAAAATGTGCACTATTTCAATTCAAATTTACTTTGTTCTTCCTCTAAGAGTATCTAATTCTCTTTACACAACAGACGTGTAAATAAGATACTACCAGTAATGATTTCACTCTGCAGCTTACATGCCGACATTCCATTACAGTACATAAAACAATTCATTTGGGGTTTCTTTAAAACAATTTACTGGAGAGAAGAAGCAGAACTGAAACTATTCATTGTTAAATAATCCTTTTATTGCTGTGAGATTAGGTGGTTGACCTTAGCTGACTGTCATGAAATAGTCTGGGTCCTTTTTTTTTTTCCTTCTCACTAAGGCCAAGACAGAGGATGAGATGATCAGATGGCATCATTGACTCAATGGACATGAGTTGGAACAAACTCCGGGAGACGGTGAAGGAAGAGAAGCCCGGTGTGCTGCAGTCCACGGGGTTGCAAAGAGTCAGACACGACTGAGCAACTGAACAACAAAAACAAAGTTAAATCTGTCAGTCTCAGGAGTTCACTTACTCTCTAGGAAAGTTATGGTTGGTTTGTTTTAATGCAACAGATTTGTGGGATGATGAAAAAATGTCACTGAAAAGAAGAGCTGTCAGTACAGCTCAAAGGCCAGCCACACTAAGATGAAGACATGGAATGAAAGCCAGCTTCAGCAGCCCTTCAGTGGGGAAAATGGGAAACGCTTCTTCCAGACACAGTGATAAAGATGGGGGAGGACATGATGGGCAGCCTCTTCCAGCATTACCCCTAGGTTACACCCTCCTTCTAGCCTTCTAATAGCTTCTTATCACCCTGCATTGGAGGATCAGGCTTCTAGAACTTGTTCCAATCCCAGTCATCACAGCACCCTGGAAATGCCCTCCTTTCTCTGCTCCCATACTTCCTTATTTTAACAAGCATTGATTATTCTGTGCAAGAGACATAAAGAGGTCAGAGAAAACAGCACCAGCCCTTCAAGTGCACGTGAGCTGCACAAGTCCTAGGTCAAACGAAATAGATGTAAATGTCCCATGGAAGCACAGAAAGAGGAGTGGTTACTGCTGATGGGGGTCTGAGGACAGGCATTGCAGGGGCAACAGCTTTGAGGTCAGCCTTGAGAAATAGCAGTGTTTCAGTAAACAGAGACTAGAGGGAAGGCCATTTCTGGCTGCTCTGTGATTGCATAATACAGGAGTTTCTCTCCACCAGAAAAATTGCCCCACCACCTAAGAATGGACGTGGGCACAGCCCCCACTGACAGGGGAAAGGATTATCATTCTATCTATCTGGTCCCCNATAGCAGTGTTTCAGTAAACAGAGACTAGAGGGAAGGCCATTTCTGGCTGCTCTGTGATTGCATAATACAGGAGTTTCTCTCCACCAGAAAAATTGCCCCACCACCTAAGAATGGACGTGGGCACAGCCCCCACTGACAGGGGAAAGGATTATCATTCTATCTATCTGGTCCCCCTGTGAGAAGTTTACAGACAGTAAAATAAATTGCATAACTAATGGGGTTTTTTTCCTGGAATTCTTTTCAATAAAAACTTTTCTTACCAGGAAGAGAGAGATTTCATTTTGCCTGTGACCTTACACACTCTAAGCTATGTTATGAAATATGTCTCCTTCCCTTACATGCCACTAGGATGCCTGTGTTACCCTCTCCCCTACTCCTTGGTCCAAGGTGAGTTTCACTCCCTTGCCTTTCCATAGCTCCTTCTGTTCACAATCCGACAGCTTCTGTCTATGCATGAGAAGGTAGGTGATGCCTACAAGTTGAACAGAAAATGCTGGTAAGGAGTGACATTTAATGCACGTTGCTGAAGCAGAAGAGACAAACAGAAAAAGTCTTCCAGGTGGTGCTCTGGCTAAAACATAAGCCCACCAAACATCATCACTGCCATAGAGAGTATTCAGAGGCAGTGAGGGGCACAGAAAGTATATTTGCTAAAAGGCATTAACTGAATTAACTCGATTCAAGGAGAGCTATATATACCTTCCGAAGTCTCAGCGTTTTTTCTATGTGCATATTAATAACCAGAAACAGAAAGACCTAAAGAACTGAAGTCACGGTGAACAGAGTCCAGGCAGTATATGTATCTATTCTTGGAGCATCTGCTATTGGACCCAGAGTAACCTGTGGCCATGTCAGCTCTGACACACCAGATACCAGTTCAGCCCATTAAATCTCTGCTATGAGTGAGGCCCAGGGATACAAAAGTCAGACACACACACATACAGAGTCATCCTCAGAAAGCTGATGTTCTAGTGTGGGGACAATCAAATAATCATATAAAAGCAAATGCAAATGATAACACAGAGAGTATTTGGAAAGGATGCTTGTGAACTGTGGTGCTGGACAAGACTCTTGAGAGTCCCCTGGACTGCAAGGAGATCACACCAGCCCTTCCTAAAGGAAATCCACCTTGAATATTCATTGGGAGGACTGATGCTGAAGCTGAAGCTCCAATACTTTGGCCACCTGATGCGAAGAGCCAACTCATTGGAAAAGATCCTGATGCTAAGAAAGGTTGAAGGCAGGAGGAGAAGGGGACAACAGAGGATGAATTGATTAGATGGCATCACCAACTCAATGCACATGAATCTGAGCAAACTCCAGGAAATAGGCAAAGACAGGGGAGACTTCAATGCTACAATCCATGGGGTTGCGAAGAGTTGGACACAATTTAGCAACTGAACAACACAGAGAGCTAATTAATTGGTGGGGCTCCCCTGACAGAGTGATGGACTCTGAGGGAGAAGCAGAAATACAGGGAGATCAAAAATAAATGTGGCCTATCAGTAGTGAGAACCAACCAGGAATTACAAGCAGCCAGCTCCCATCCCCCACCCCGCTGCTCAGGTCTGCCTGACTCTGCACTTGATTTGTGCAGCCCTTGGCCTGAAACCCCCTTCCCCCACCAGTTTCCTCATCCATCACTTAAGAACAGCAGTCCCTGTCACAGAAAAGGCTGAGCAACCATAAGCCCTCAGCGACCATTAGCCATTATTACAGAGCCATGGACTGGGAGGGAACTTCACACCCTATTCCCACCACGGAGAACTGTCCACAGCTTATACACAGATTCCTGCCCTTTTTCTATCTGATAAACAGGAGCCATAAAATCCATAAAATGAGTTTCCCTCTTCGCAACAGACTCTTGCTGTCTTGAGGAAATCTGTAGGAAAGAACACCTTCAAGAGAGGCCCTGGACCATATGGAAAGAATCTAACAGTTGAGGTTAGTGTTGGGGGTTTGAAGGAGGCTGCTGCTGCTAAGTCACTTCAGTTGTGTCCGACTCTGTGCGACCCCACAGACGGCAGACCACCAGGCTCCCCCATCCCTGGTATTCTCCAGGCAAGAACCCTGGAGTGGGTTGCCATTTCCTTCTCCAATGCAGGAAAGTGAAAAGTGAAAGTGAAGTCGCTCAGTCGTGTCCGACTCTTAGCAATCCATGGACTGCAGCCCACCAAGCTCCTCTGTCCATGGGATTCTCCAGGCAAGAGTGCTGGACTGGGGTGCCATTGCCTTCTCCTGAAGGAGGCGGATGAGGGCAAATAACTCCACAGCCCTCAGAAGGTGCTGGAATGGGCAGCTGAGTTCACATCCTGGTTTGCTTCAAACAACCCCGGGGCATGTCTTCTGCTGCTGCTAAGTCGCTTCAGTCGTGTCCGACTCTGTGCAACCCCACAGACGGCAGCCCACCAGGCTCCCCCGTCCCTGGGATTCTCCAGGCAAGAATACCGGAGTGGGTTGCCATTTCTTTCTCCAGCAACGTCTTCTGGCCCAGTGTAATTTCTGGTAGAGCACTCTTCAATCCCTCAGCCTGAGCCATGGATCCTGTCCCACTGTGTTGTCACCTTCCATAGGCAGTGCCAGCAGGGGGCCCGCAAGCTGTCAAAAATCTCAGGAAGTACCACCCCCCACATCCCATTAGGTTTGGCCCTGGGGCTTTCACTAGATGAACACCTCAGCCCTGAAGGTTCAAATGACTTTCAGACATCAGCTGCTTTTCCAAATCTCTCAGGCCAAAATAATAGAGGAAACTATAAAAATGGGGTGGAGTAGAATCAGGCAGTTTCTGAACTCAGAGCCCCTTGCTACTCCCAATGAACTAAATTTCGTTTGTGGGGACTCTTCTCCTTTTCTTTGGTGATTGCATTATTGTCTGCATTTACATGCATGTGCACCCATGCATTTCCTTCTTTTGACCTGGCCTCCCTTTCCCTCACAGCTCAGTCGGTAAATCATCTGCCCGAAATGCAGAGGACCCAAGTTTGATTCCTGGGTCGGGAAGATCCCTTGGAGAAGGAAATGGCACTCCACTCCAGTATCCTGGCCTAGAGAAGCCCATGGGCAGAGGAGCCTGGCAGGGTACAGTTCATAGGGTCACAAGAGTCTGAGAGGACTTAGCAACTAAACCACCGTTTCACTCTAATCTTGGTTTTTCTTTTTTGGAATCTGCATCTTCCTCCAAGAGCTTGTATTTGTCCTCTCGCGTTTCTACTGTTTACTTATCATTTCTACTGAAAATGCCTATGCCAGGGTCAAGTTTCTTTTAGACATCAACAAGCCAAAGCTGGTTTACAACAGACCACGTGTCCCCTGGGTCTGGGACTAAAAGTCCCAATGGTCTTTGGGAACTAGTTTAAACCAGGCAGACAAATCTGAAACACTATATTCTCCCCAGTTATTTCTACTCCCATGTGATTTCAGGGCAAGGTTGAGACAATGGGGGAAAAGGAAAAAAAAAAAAAAAAAAAAAAAGAAAAATTACCTGAAATTACACCACCCATAATCATACCACTATTAACCCAGATGCTATTTTTACTCTGATTCCTGAAATAGTTTTTATGTTAGCTTGCTTTTAGAAAAACTATGACACAAATTATTTTCTTAAACTGCCCAGGTCTTCCTTTTGCACCGCTGTAATAAACAATACAGGCTTGTGAAATGGTATATGCGGACTGAACAACAAAGGAGCAATTTTCTGCCATTTATTTGGATCCAATCACTCTGAAGAAGATGTTCATTTTTCCCTTTTCCTAGAAATGTAGGTTAAATCATGGCAAATTTTTTCACTTCTGGAGCCACTATTTACTTCTCATGTTGAATTCCCAGTAACTCTCATCATGTCTCATTAAAATACATGCACTTCCTTTTCTATCAGCAAGACTGCCTTGGTTAAAACTAAACATACTATCAACATGATTCCTGCAATGTGACTCTCTTGACTAAATTCATCAAACAATAAAACTATATCCAGGTGAGTGATAAAAATTTAAATGTTGTCAGCTCTCAAAAATATATCCAGTCCTCACCATCAAAGAAGTAAAACACTATGCATATTAAAATGATCTTTTATTGAAACTTACCACACAGAGAAATTAAGCACTTCGGTACATTTGTTTCTTGGCTTTTCCCTATAAAATTATTACATGTACACACACACATACATATATACATACACATACCCAGATGGTATGGCAGCAAACTTGCAATTATTCTACATATAATGTTCCAATAATAACTGCTTCTGCTAAGGTTACACTTAAGAAAGCTTGAGTTTGATGTTCATAATTTGCTGTTGAATCAAGATGTTAAAACTCTGTGTTCAAACATGTACAAAAACACTAAAGTTAACAGTACTTAAAGGTGAGAAACTTGGAAGTTTCTCCACTAACACCAGGAATTGGGCAAGAATGTGTCTCCCCATCACTCCTTTCTATCATTGGACTAGGAGTCCTAGCTAATGCAAAAAAGACAAGAAAAGGAAATAAAAGGCATACTTTTGGGAAGGGAGAAATAAATCTGTCTTTACAGATGACATAATTATCTATGTGAAACATCTGAAAGATTCAACAAAAACTATTAGAACTTACAAGTCATTATAGCAAAGTTGCAGGATTCAGGCTTAATACACAAAAGTTAATCACTATCCTAATTACCAGCAATGAACAAGTGGAACTTGAAATTAAAGAGAGAATACTATTTACATTAGAAACCTACACATGAAATACACATACTTCTAACAAAATATGTAAAATATCTATATGAGAAAAACTACAAATCCCTGATGAAACTCAACAAAGAACTAAAGAATAGAGAGATATTCCATTATATATGTATGGACAGGAAAACTCAGTATTGTCATGCTGTCAGTTCTTTCCAACTTGATCTGTACTGTATGGTATTGCAAAGTATACTTAATATTTTTAAATAATCTATAAGGGAAAGAATCTGAAAATTACACATATATACATGTATATATATACATGTGTGTATATATATGTACATATATACATGTATATATGTGTAACTAAATTACTTTGCTGTATTCTTAAAACTAACACAACACTGTAAATCAAATACACTTCAAAACAATTAAAATGACAACAACGAGATACCATTTTTCAGCTATTAGAATGGCTAAAATTCAAAACATTGACAACATCAAATGCTGGTGAGGATTTAGAGCAACCAGAACTCTCATTCATTGTTAGTGAAAATGCAAACTGGTGCTTTGGAAGAAGTTTCACGGTTCATAGAAAATTAAAGATACTCTAGAGACATGATTCAGCCATCATGCTTAGTGATTACCAAAAGGAGCTGAAAATTTATGTCCACACAAAAGCCTGTATATGAATATCAATAACAGTTTCATTCATAATTGCTAAAACCTGGAAGCAGTCAAGATATCTTTCAATAGGCAAACAAATAAACTGGGGTACATCCAGACAATGGAATATTACTCAGCATTAAAAAAAAATGGGCTATGGAGCCATGAAAAGATATGGAGGGGCCTTAAACACCTACTACTAGGAAAATAAAGATCATTTGAAAAGGCTATACATACTGCATGATTCCAGCTATATGACATTCCAGAAATGGAAAAAATTAAAGAGACAGTAAAAGGGTCAATGGTTGCCAGGAGTCAGGGAGGGGACAGGGATGAACACGCAGAGCACAGAGGATTTTTAGGCACTGAACTACTCTGCATGATACTATACAAGGGGATACATGTCATTATATTCTTCTCAAAACCCACAGAATGTACAACACCGGGAGTGAACCCTAATGGACTTTGAGTGATGATTATCAACATAGGTTCATCAGTGGTAACAAATGAACCACTCTGGTGGGGGATTGTGATTTGCAGGGGTGGGGGGGCATGTGTATTATCCTTTGTGACAGCAGGGGGGGACATGGGAAGTCTCTGTACCTCTTGCTCTACTTTGCTGGGAATCTAAAACAGTTCCACAAAACAGAGACTATTAAAAAAGGAATCCTAGAACCTACTCCCTCCATCCCTGTGTCATAATGTCAGTCATGTACAGATGTGAGAGTTGGACCATAAGGAAGGCCGAGCATCCAAGAATTGATGCTTTCAAACTGTGGTGTTGGAGAAGACTCTTGAGAGTCCCTTGGACAGCAAGGAGATCACACCAGTCAATCCTAAAAGAAATAAATCCTGAATATTCATTGGAAGGATTGATGCTGAAGCTGAAACTCCAATACTTTGGCCACCTGATGCAAAGAGCTGACTCATTAGAAAAGACCCTCGTGTCGGGAAAGATTGAAGGCAGAAGGAGAAGGGGGACGACAGAGGAGGAGATGGTTGGATGGCATCACCTACTCAATGCATGTGAGTTTGAGCAAGCCCTAGGACATGGTGAAGGACAGGGAAGCCTGGAGTGCTGCAGTCCATGGGGANAGAGCTGACTCATTAGAAAAGACCCTCGTGTCGGGAAAGATTGAAGGCAGAAGGAGAAGGGGGACGACAGAGGAGGAGATGGTTGGATGGCATCACCTACTCAATGCATGTGAGTTTGAGCAAGCCCTAGGACATGGTGAAGGACAGGGAAGCCTGGAGTGCTGCAGTCCATGGGGACACAAAGAGTTGGACACGACTGAGCGATTGAACAAAACAAACAAATGATGTCAGACTTTATAGAGGGTTCCTTCCGCAGGAGCCATGGAGCTCCCACGTATCCATCTCAGGAAGGTGAAGCAAGGCCCTGCCACCACAGTGTGGAACTGATCATTCCCCTCGAGGAGCAGAAAGCAGGTCCCGTGGATGCGGCCTTGCGCACTAGATCCACAGCCCGCACAGCCCGCTCCCACCCCACAGCTGGGAGTCCTGCTCGGATGTGGGGCAGTTACAAGGCCTCGTCATTTAAACATGAGTCATAGTCTTGGCTTCAGGTTGCAATCACCTAGAAGCTTCCAAAAGCAGCCTGAGAACTTGCTCCAGAGATCCTGATTTACTCACTGTGGGGTGTGGTGTGGACATCGGGACTTGTAGAATCAGGTGATTCTAATTTTCAGCAGGGCTAAGAACCACCAATTTGGAAGCTGATTTAAAAGATGCTCACTCATCCATCAACCATGCATCTTGCCTGGAAGCAAAGCATAGACTGCTTACTTCAGCATTTGGACCCATGATTGTGCTCCTTAGAAATGCTGGCAACAAATACTCATTTGCATACTAATGAAAATAACTGGCTTTTATAACGAAGATGAGTGGAAGCAGTGTTTGGATGGAACTCAATTTTTCCTGTTCAGAATGCTGACAGGGCAGCAGCTGGTATACACTTGGCAGTTATTAAATGTTTTTATTTTTTGAGCAATTTAGTTTTTATTGGAGCTTTTGCATCTGTTATGTATCCTGTTTAGAAAAGTTTCTTTAAACTAGTTGAATAATAACTACTTTGCCCTTTTCTTGTATCAAACTATTAAAAATGGGGGAAACATAACTATAATCATGTAATTCACCAATATACACATTTGGGGGAAGAAAACAAGTTCCCGGCCCTTTTCAACTTCCTATCCTCAAAACATGAACACATCTTTCAACAGTGAAATAACACTGATGTGGTCTAGAAAAGAGGTTTTATCCGGGCACACAAAGAGAGGGTTAAAGCAAAGATTAGCCAGCTCTCTGCCTGTGGCTGCTATGGGGTGGGAGGGAAGAAGGGGAAACTCTACCTCTGAATGGATCTTTCTCCCCCTTTGCTGAGCTGGGAGACAGGCCATGACCCCCAGCACACCTACACTACCGAAAGAAAATCATAGCAACCTGTTCACAAAGCAGACTTCGACAATAAAATCCCTTTAACTCGTGAGCTTGGCTTCTGCCATTGCCTGCATCTATTTTTCTACAGGTATTCGGCAGGTTTCTACTGATTATCTCTTCAATGCTTTCCAGCTACATACAGAGAAAAAGGGAGCACGTGTGCATGCACAAACACACACAGACACACACACGGGAAAAGGATTTTGCAATATCTTCAGTGAAGGCATCTATTATGTGCTCTTTTTTGAGGCAGATAATTCAATCTAGATAATTTCAAGGACAGTCAGCGTGAGTCAGTGATTTCTTAGTCACACTGCAAGTTGATAAGACGAAATCAATCAGGTTGATTTCTAAAGTTTTCTTCTCTTAAAACCTGGATTGATTCTGGGAAGTTTGCTTATGGGACTCAGGTTTGTAGGGGATCAGCAGGCTGCTATAGGGAGCACAGCCTGGAAGCAGAGCAGGTAAGAAACAGAGAAATAAGCCAGGAGGTAACTGCCTAAGTCCAGGTATGAGAGGTGGATGTTATTACAACCTAGGGAGGTAGCAGTATGGAAAGATACAAATAGGTTTCAGACACATTTTGAAGAATCACTGATACTTAAAGTGATTCAATATCTAAATTATTTTTATCCTCAAATTATGTTAAGTAAACAAAAAATAATACATGAGATGCAGAAAATCAAAGTATGCTATCATTTTCTATTAAAAAAAAAGACATGCATTTCCTTGCTTATGTATTAACAAATGTACCCACAAGATTCAGAAGAAATGAATACGATCAGTTGCATCTGGACAGAACAATGAGGTGGTAGTGAAACAATAGTCAGAGGGTGACTCTTCTTTATATATACTTTTGTGCCTTTTGAACTTTGTAAATGTATTACCTGTTCGAAAATTTCTTTTAATTTTTAAAAGAAAGAGGAAGATAATAGTGAAACATTACCAATTTTGAAAAAAATCTCATCTATATCATTTTCTACACCTCCACCAAAACTCAACTGGTATCCCAACAAAAACCTAATAAAATTCAGACTTACTATCTAAAACTCTTCAACAGAACAAATATTGGCCACAGTAAATACAGCAGGTTTATGGCCTAACAGTAAAATCAACAAGGTTTCCCTAGTTCAATGTTACAAAAAACTTGGCATAAAGGAATCAAATGGAAAAACGTAAAATTCTGGGTGGCCAGAAAAATTAAAATATGTTCATTTTTAGGTCTGTGTAAAATGATACACATACAAGATAATCTAAACCCTAAAAAGATATCTGACTATGAACTGTTACAATAGTAACTGTAAATTAGAGATCTAGGAGTTCCCAACTACTGTTCCCTAAAGATATTGACCCCATGATCTTAGGAGAAAGTGACCAGGGAAGCACTGAACAGCACAGAAAGAATACTAGATAAAACACTGAAAGTTGCATGTATCCTGAAAACCATCCTAGTAGAAAGCTGTAGCCCATTCATACAGAGAAAACCATACAGGGTGTTGATGCCCAAGAGAGAAAGGCAAAATCTACGTATAATCACTGATTCAGAAAGGAAAAAAGAAAGAATTTGAGAATGTGCAATAATATTCTTTCTTTTTGGCAACAACAACAAAAAATAAAGATGAGAACAATTTGCAGAAATCACCCAGTCATCTTTCCCCCATTACGCTTCAGTGCTCCCAGAGGCCTTGGCTTAAGCACCTTTTGTGTAATAAGGATGGTCAGCTTGCTCCACAGATCTAGTTTTACAAGAAATACACTCCATTGCTGTTGGAATATTCAAATTCTTTTTTTTTTTTTTTTGGCTGTGCCCTCATGGCCTTTGGGATCTTAGCTCTTTGACCAGGGATTGAACCTACACCCCTGCATTGGAAGCGTGGTGTCATAACCACTGAACCACCAGGAAAGCCCCTCAAATTCCTTTTTTAAATCCTTATTTATATAAGTATAAAATCTTCTTTAACTTCTCCTTTTTGTCTCCTTCCACTCTCCTAAACCTACACTGAAAAAAATTCTTCTTCCTCTAAAAGCCTTCAGACATTTAAGAACAACTATCTTGACATCTCTGACATTTTTTTTTTCTCCAGGTTATACACATTTCTAGTCCCTTCCGACAACAGCAGGATTTCCACTTGTTTACATGCCTGCTCTCTGGCCCTCCTTTGACCAAGGAAAGTATAAGCAGCCAATGACAAATAAAAGGGTTTTCCAGGGTGAAATGAGATAGAACAACTGTTCAAAGTGTAACTCCCAGTGGAGTTATAGAACTGATCAGCCATCAAGATAGTACATGCTGAAAATGTATGACAAAGGCTGAGAAATGGTGTGTGTGTTTAAATTAATAGATCATAAGTGTTTTTCTCAAGATTGAGGGATTAAAGACATTAAAATGGAAAGTAAGTGGGAGGTTCCAAAGTAAAAACAGTGACTGCAGTCCAGGGATCTCAAATTTAATGTGTACATGAATCACTAGATCTTCTTAAAAAAAAAAAAAAAA
>SJYA01001512.1:481018-576302 GCA_006410615.1 Neotragus moschatus
AGACCTGGTGTGCTGCGATTCATGGGGTCGCAAAGAGTCGGACACGACTGAGTGACTGAACTGAACTGATTCATATCTGGGCCTTGTAACTATCCATAAGAATCCCAAATATGCCTATTCATGTGTGCTTGAACAAATGTACTTATTCAGAAAAAAAACTGAAAGAATTTCTCTTTGAAAAATGGGGAGGGGTTTTTTAGAAAACATGCAAAGAAAAGGCATAGGGCAAGCAAAATCTAAGAAAATGTATTAAAGATTACATGCTGTCATTAAGATAGTGGGGGTGTGGTATTTTGTTTTGTGTTAGAATAATGGTGAAATTAAATTCCAAAATCTTAACACTTGGAATAGTACAATTTAAAAAATACCTTTGAAATTAAGAATCTAAAACTGAAGGCAAATTTAATAAAGTTGCTGAAGTAGACATTTTATAGAAACTGTGATTTTAAAAAAGAGAGAACTACTTCCAAGGAAAAGGTATACAAAACTTTAAGGTTAAGGTTAGTCACTCAGTCGTGTCCAACTCTTTGTGACTCCATGGACTGTAGCCTACAAGGCTCCTCCCTCCATGGGATTCTCCAGGCAAGAGTACTGAAATGGGTTGCCATTTCCTTCTCCAGGGGATCTTCCCGGCTCAGGGATCAAACCCAGGTCTCCTGCATTCCAGGCAGACGCTTTAACCTCTGAGCCACCAGGGAAGCCCAATAGAATACTTTAAAACAACCTTAAATAGATCAACAACAATTAAGGCTCTTGGGTACCTGCATGTGTTTGTGTGTGTGCTCAGATGCTCAGTCATGTCTGACTCTTTTTGACCCCATGGACTGTTGCCTGCCAGGCTCCTCTGTCCATGGGATTCTCCCATAAGAATACAGGAGTGGGTTATCATGTTCTCCTCCAGGTGATCTTCGTGACCCAGGGATCAATCTGTATCTCTTACATTGTCTCCTGAACTGGCAGGCAGATTCTTTACCATGAGCACTTCCAAATTATATAATATGGTTGAAAAGTTTTTTAAAAAAATTATGACAATAACTACTGGGGGCCCAGTAAGATACTTCTGTTAAGGTGACCAGTGAAGAGGCAATCACTCCATGCTGGTTGTCTAATATTAACCTAGACTTTAATATCTCAGGACCATTTCCATACCCATAGCTAGATGATCTTTTTCAGCACCTATAGAATGCTCACCCATTTTCCAAAAGGTTGAACTCAAAAGTGACCTCCTGTTAGCTCTTCTGTCATCCACAGCACAAACTCTAGTTTGCAATTACCATGAATCTGTCATTTATTTATCAGTCTTGTCCAACAGGATGTGAGCTTCCATCAAAGGAGTCTAATTCATCAGCATCACATAACCCTATGTGAATGTCTATTGAGTGACCAAGTGATCTAGTGAATAGGGCTGGAAGCCAGAAGCCAGAAATGAAGAGGGCTCGTGGGGGTGGTACTTTGCAGCAAATTTCCATCCAGAGTTTAAAGAGCTGCCTAATACAACTCATGGTGAGCAGCTACATAGGTGAACCACTTACTGATGCACCTTTCAAAGTCATTCTCTTGCAACTTATCAACATGCAAATGACTACCGTTATACAAACGCCCCTACATCAACACACTCATCAAAGCCGACATATGAGACAATGTGTGATCACCCTCCCTCCTTACCCCATTGATTCCAGGTCACAGTCACAGTCCCCAGTCCTTCCATTTTTTCATTAGCCAATACAGAATGGTTCAAAAACACCTCCTACTGTCCTCTGAGAGACAAAACACCTCTTCTCGTACAGTTTGGTGTCTCTAAGAACTGTTGAGGACCAATAGTTCTCCTTAATGATGAAGGGATGGGCTGCTAAGGGTTTATAGTGCATCAAAGAGTTTATGTTGTCAAACATAACTTGTCCCATTATCCCCTCAACAAGACCACCTGGTATCTTTAGGTACATTTAGAACATATTATTCTTAAAAGATATTTCTGAATCTTTTTTTCTTTGGGGCTTTTTTTCTTCCCAATTTATCTTTGATTTCAATTGACGGGAAGAAACGGGGTCTTAAAGCTATCATCGCACACATTTCATTTTCCACTCTATTCAATTAGGTAGTTCTCAGTCCTTGTCCAGCACTATGTTTACACAGTTGTCTCCTGCTTCTAAAGATCAACTGCTAAATGCAAAGCTTCCCACGAATCTCACTTAGTATTTCAGGGATGTTAAAAAGTCTGGATTTTCTGATATAACTTTAAAATTTTGCTTGTCAGAATGACTAAACAAAGAACTTGCTCTTCTCTTTGGGGACCTCGTTAGGTCGTTTTCTCATGACTTCTAACTCCAGTGAGTGCACTTCTTTTTCTCTTTTTCTCCCTCCCTCTTCTCCACTGCTTAATCCTTCCAAAGCAGCATTCTTCTGATCTAATTCAAGTCCTCTACAGAAATCTACTCATCATCTCTGCTTCTCCTTGGGCTCTGGTTGCTCTTTTGGTTTACGATTTTACCAACTTCATTTTGGATGAGGTCACCAAAAGACCTGCCATCCTGCATCTTCCCATGAATGTTAAGCTTTTATTTGGGGATTACAGCAATATCATTCTGCAGTTTAAATCATAGATTAGTGAAAAGAAGTGAATTCCAGATTGCATTACTATAGCCCATGGGAATTTGGGAGAGGCAGAGTTTATTAGCATGAAAGAAACACAGACACAAACCACTAACAGGATGTTAAATATAGTTATGAGGACTTTGGCCAAATATAGTAATATTTTCACAAAGAAATGTACTGGTAGATAATGATCTACTTATTTCTTCCTTTTATCCAGCCAACATAAAAATACCAAAATACCTCTACTGTAGAATCTGCTAGCAACTGTAGCCTGCAGGTACCGAATTAAACAATCCTTCCCCACCCTACTCAACAACCAATTTAAAACAGCAATGGTTTAAAAAGGTGACCTCAGCCTAGAAAGGCTGTGAACACTGGGAAGTAGACAGCATTTTGTCACGGTTCTTGTTTTCTGGCTCGGAGTACTGTTTCCCAACCCAGGCCGCTAAAGAAGGGATGTGGTTATACAGAAAGTAGATTCCGGCTTGCATTCTTGTCATCCAACCCACCAAACATGTAAAATATCAAAAACACACTGACTTAAAAGAAAAAGGTAAGCCACTCCTACTTTCAGAAGGTTACCACCCTAGAAATAAAAGTGAACCTTTAGTTTGGTTATGCCTTGATGGCATCCCCAGGACCATGTTACTCAACTGGGTTCTAGCTCAATTTATTTTTTTCTTTTAAATTTACTTTATTGAAATATAATTGACTTACAGTGTTGCATTAATCTCACCCTATAACAAAGTGATTAAGATATATACATATACATTCTTTTTCATTTTCTTTTCCATTACAGTTTATCATAGGATATTGAATACNTCAACTGGGTTCTAGCTCAATTTATTTTTTTCTTTTAAATTTACTTTATTGAAATATAATTGACTTACAGTGTTGCATTAATCTCACCCTATAACAAAGTGATTAAGATATATACATATACATTCTTTTTCATTTTCTTTTCCATTACAGTTTATCATAGGATATTGAATACAATTTCTTGTGCTATACATTAGGACCTTGTTGTTTATCCATTCTACATGTAATAGTTTATATTCATAAATTGACCTTTAGCTCAATTTATGAAAACATCTCTAGTATTATTTTAAAGTCATCTTGGGTGGTGGTCCCCCCATCAGGAGGGAAGGGACATATGTATACTTATGGCCACATCATATCATTGTAGGGCAGAAACCAACACAACATTGGAAAACAGTTATCCTACTATTAAAAATAAAAATTTTTAAAGTCCTCTTTATTTACTTTTAGCTCATCTTTTTCAGTGTGTTTCAGACCTTCCAAGAAACGTTTACACTTTCATTCTCTGCCTCCCTTCATCCCTCTCTCTCCTCTTCCCTCTCTCCCTCATTAATTCAAATATTCCAGTGTTTTAGCACCTCTCATGCCCCATGAGATGATTAAGCTACTGGGATGTCCAAGGCTTACAGTCTGGAGCAGGAGGAGGCCAATCAATTACAAGTCAGATCAATAAAGGTTATGTGCTAGGGAGCTGTGGGAGGGAGAGTGTGTGGATTACAGATGACATTTCAGCTGCATTCTGCAGTGTGGTTTCACCAAAGAAACAAAAGGAAGGGCCCTCTAGACAGAGGAAATAATGCAAAGGTATTGAGCTATGAAAGGGGAGAAGCTCAGCATGGCTGGGACATTGGCTGGATGGAGCCAGAGGTCAGGCAGAGGTTTAAGGGCTGAAGGATCAGGGTTCAAGTCCAGTGTACAGGTGGAAGGTGGGCTCTGCCCCCTCTCCTGAGACACGCTCCCCCCAGTTCTCTGCATGGTTCCTTCACATCCACCAGGCTCTGTCTCAGTACCACCTGCTCACGATTCTTGCCCTGCATCTACCGTTCCTGGCTCCAGTCCACCTCTTCCCTGTGCTATTTTTCCTTCATGATATTCCAGGGGTTCCCTGAGAGCTCAGTTGGTAAAGAATCTACCTGCAATGCAGGAGACCCTGGTTCTATTCCTGGGTCAGGAAGATCCCCTGGAGAAGGGATAGGATACCCACTCCAGTATTATTGGGCTTCTCTTGTGACTCAGCTGGTAAAGAATCCGCCTGTAATGCAGGAGACCTGGGTTCAATCCCTGGGTTGGGAAGATCCCCCACAGAAGGGAAAGGCTACCCACTCCACTATTCTGGCCTGGAGAATTCTGGTTGCAAAGAGTTGGACACAGCCAAGTGACTTTCACTTTCACTTTTCATCTACCCCAGCACAGAGTCAGAATTTGTTTACCTGTCTGCTTGTTTACTGAGTGACATTTTCTTAAAACACATTGCAGAACCACAAATGCTATAAAGAATGCTTACATTTCAAATATTTTTTTTCATATGTGGGAAGTTGGCATTTAAATAAATCAGAGCCATCAACATAAAAGAGTAAAAGAGGTCTTTATGCTTTTTTCTCCTGTGAACACTGAATTTTCTACCATTCCTTCCTGTGAAATTATATATGAACCCAGTGCTGGGCAGTTATATGAACTACAGCAGAGCTGTATGGCTTTCTGCATCCACTGAGGCTGGCTGTAGGCACTCAGATGAATGGATGAATAAATGGGCAATAAATCAAAGATGACACTGAAGTGTCCAATCTGAGTGACTGGAGAGAAAATATCACCGGCAATAAGCAAAGGAACACAGGTTTCAGACAGAAGATGGTGGCATCAATTTGAGGTCAAAAGAGATATCCATTCAACAGATTTTTGGATACATGGAAATGGAGCTAAGGAGGGAAGAATGGGCTGCAAACATAAACTTGAAAGTTAATAGCACAGCTAAGTCAGAGAACAGTGAAATGATCTTTTTGGATGTCCGTCTTTACAAATAGACTGTTCGCTCTTTAAGGGTTATATGAACTCCATGGTCCTGCTGCTATAAACTGAACATTTACATCCCCTCCCCAGTTCATACATTGAAACTGAATCCCCAGAGACAGGATTTGGAGAACGAATCTTTGAGAGGTGATTAGGTCATAAAGATGGATCCCTCATGAATGGGATTAGCACCCTTACCAGAGAGACCTCACAGGTTCCCTCATCTCTTAAACCATGTGAGGACAGCCATTCACGAACCAGGAAGCAGGCCCTCATCAGACACCAAATCTTCCAGTGCCTAGATCTTGGACTTCCATCCTCCAAAACCGTGAGTAGCAAAAGTTTGTTGTTAAGCCATCTAGTCTATGGTTTCTAATCAGCCTGAACTGACTGACACCAGCTTTTCATCCCAGGTGCCCTAAGTAATGGAGAAGGAAATGGCACCCCACTCCAGTACTCTTGCCTGGAGAATCCCATGGACGGAGGAGCTTGCTGGGCTACAGTCCACGGGTCGCAAAGAGTCGGACACGACTGAGTGACTTCGAGAGAGCAGTACAAGAAGGCAGAGGGACTGGTCAGCCTCAGGTACTTTCCTGCTGAGGAGAATGAAGACAAAAGGCCGTATTATTTGATGCTTGAAGTCTCTGTGGATTCATCAGAAGAAAGGAATTTCAAATAGGTGATGGGGGAAAGACAAACCATAAGAGGTGAAGACCATGAGTCGGAGAGCAGAGATTACTTTTCCAAGGATTTTAAAAATCCTTGAGATGCGTCAGCCTCATGAGCACTAATGACCCAATACACAGATAAGGTCTCTTTTTCCTCTTCCAACTTGTCCCAAATGTGCTTCCAGGAGACTCCGTCTCAAGTGTATTGTGTATGTGGGCTTTTCCTTCAGGCCCACTCTAGGCCTTGAAGCAAAGCTCCTTTCTGCTCCTCCAGCATCTTCATGGACTCCATCCAACCAGGGCTGAGCCCTGAGCAAACTCAGGTTTCAGTGCTGCAGTAGAAACCTACAGGAAGACTCTTTGTCCTGCTTTGGTTCCAGATCATTCAAGCCACCTAGTCCAGAAAGGAGATCTTCAAGGACTCCAACTTAGCTCATCACTTTTACATTAGGGCCCAGGGCCAGGGCCCCACGTAATAGTCAAGAGATGCTTTGCCCTGGTGTATTTTCTGCCCAGATAGCTACCTCTGGAACCTCTCAGGAAAATAATAATAATAATTTAATAAAATAATCCTGGGTAAGACTGTGGTATTCCTCAGGAACCCAGCCAAATACAACTAAAACAGCATTTCAGTCTCAACACAGCTTATAGAAAGAGAGTCAGGGCTGGCTGCATGGAGAAAGAAGGTCAAGGCAGCCATCTGAATATTGGGAAGCATGAGCTATTATAAGAATCATCTGTGTTATCAGACAGCACCACAGATCCATAAATATTCAAATACTAACTGTTAACAAGAGTCCCTTTTGCTCCTATGTTTACCCTGTTAGAAAAATTAAAAGTTCACCAGACATATTCACCAGAGAACTCATTCTGTAGATTTTAGAGACTTCTTTTCATACCTCAAACATCTAAATACATTTTAGATAGAAAATAAAGAACATAAAAATAAAACCATTTAAAGTGGTAGTCATGAGTATTAAAATACTATAACTAAAGTAATAATCTTTGTGTAAATAATTAAAGCCTATTTTAATACAGGCACCCAACGCAAGACTATTGTTTAAATATTTTAGTATATTAGGTTCTTTAGCAATTTAGGAGCAAACACTATTTTGATTTTACTTTCGGTTCAATGCACTATAAATTAGTGTCCTTATATCATACTAAAATTTAAAATTAAAAAATCTTCATGCATTTTAAAAGTTAGCTTCCTCACTCCTGGAAAGTTTATTCTTACATAACATTTTAAAGCATTGCAAAGAAAATCAGTACATAAGAAAGCTTTGGAGTCTTTCAGTCACTTTTATTATTTTGATTAATTTTTGTCTTTTATGATGTTTTAATAAAAGTCTTATAACTTTACATAATGAAAACTGAACCAAAATAAAAATAGTCTCTGAATTTATGCTGCACTTACAGCTCTCTGAGACATTATTCCAGGACTCTAAACTATTACTATGACAAATAATATCTTTTGTTTTCCATTAATAAAACATGAACTCTGCCCACCCTCCCATCTATTTTCAAGTGGTATATCAAATAATTTTTGTAGTTAGGGCAGTCAGTCCAGAAGCATAGATTTTTGGAAGCAAAACATTTTTACCTCTCCCTTATCTGAGCTTTAGAAAAATCAATAAAATACAGACAAACCAGTAGGAAGAAACTGGCAAATTAATAAATGGACGCTTTGTTTATACTTTAGTAATTTACAAGTCATCAATTATTAGTTTTAAGTGTATTCTGCCTTGATTAAAACTGTTAGTCCCTCTGAGAAAATAAAAATGTTTTGAGTTTTTGCACATCTTACATTCACAGTAGGAATCCTGGTTTTTGTCCATGTTTCTATGTGCCAAACCTTTATTAAGTAGAGGCTTTTGGAAGTAAATTGGTCTCTGTTCAGCCTTATTTATTTGTTCATGCAATGAATATTTATTGAATAAGTATTGTACAGAAAGTGCCAAATCATAAGCACAAAGATGAATAAGAAGTTGATTCACAAATGTGCGCTATTTCCCACTACTGTTGATAAGCAAGAATCAGTAACAAAAATCTGTGCTATAACCCCAGAATAACAAGCTCCTGAGAAGCTTCCTTAAAAAACAATTACACTAAAACTATACATAAAGTATAAGCTGGAGGATGTAAAAGACCACCCATACACAAACTATCCCCCATCTTTAAAGAACTGGCTATGTTTACTAGGATCATGAGGAAAGTCCATAGAATTTTAAAGGGGAAATGAAAATAAGCTAAAACAACATTCTACACATGTTTTAAGTTACTGAGGCAGGGAAGGGGTTTTTGAAATCCATTAACTAGTTGTCTCTATCTGTGAAAAGTGAAAGCATTAGCTGTGTCTGACTCTTTGGGACTCCATGGACAGTAGCCAGCCAGGCTCCTCTGTCCATGGGATTCTCCAGGCAAGAATACTAAAGTGGGTTGTCATTCCCTTCTCCAGGGGGTCTTCCTGACCCAGGGATCAAACGCAGGTCTCCTGCATTGCAGGCAGATTCTCTACCATCTGAGCCTCTAGGGTAACCACTATCTACAAGTTCCAAATAAATGCAGTAAGTCAGGAGAGGAGACTGCAGTCACTGACTAACTTGAATCCTGCTCTGACAGGCAGGATAGAAACCACATGAGACGAATCAATCAGTTCTCTGTCAACATGCAGTAGAGTGATAGGGTATTTTTAAAATGTACCCAGTCGGGATATTCCAACTGCCATCAGATGGCAAGAACTTCTCTAGCCTTAACAGCAAAGTGTAGTCAACAGTCGATCACGTATCTGTCATCAGCCTGTGTGCGTGAGTGCTAAGTTGCTTCAGTCGTGTACAACTCTTTTTTGACGCTATGGACTGTAGCCCACCAAACCCCTCTGTCCATGGGATTCTCCAAGTAAGAATACTGGAGTGGGTAGCCATGCCCTCCTCTAGGGGATATTCGCAACCCAAGGATCAAACCGATCCAGTGATTGAACCCGTGACGTCTCCTGAACTGGCAGGCAGGTTCTTTACCACTCATGCCACCTGGAAAGCCCGTCACCAGTCTAGATTTTTTTTTTTAATTTCAAAAACAATAAAGGCCTTAAAGGCAGTTAAGACTAGTAAATCCTATACTAAATGCTATTGTGCATATTAATCAGCTTTTCTTTTGAGCCACAAGCAACAATTATTAATAGAACAAAAGGTAAAAGATTTTCTGAATGAAGTGCTTCCATAAGATATTGATTATGTGACAGTCAAAGTGCTAATAGCTCAGTCGTGTCTGACTCTTTGCAACCGCATGGACTGTAGCCCACCAGGCTCCTCTGTCCATGGGGATTCTCCAGGCAAGAATACTGAAGTGGGTTGTCGTGCCCTCCTCCAGGGGATCTTCCCAACCTAAAGATCGAACTCAGTTCTCCCACATTGCAGGCAGATTCTTTACCATCTGAGCCACCGGGGAAGCCCCCTTAAGTCAGCATGTTCAACAAATTTAATTTATAGCACTATTTGTTTACCTAGTCAAGAAATTCTTATTGAACAGCTATTTACAGGTGAACGCTAAGGACTCAAAAATGAAGAAAAGAGACCCCACCTAACTTAAAAAAACTAAGTCTTGGGACTTCCCTGGCTGTCCAGTGGTTAAGAGTCCTTACTTCCAATGCGGGGGGTTCAATTTGATCCCTGGTCTGGGAACTGAGGTTCCACATGCCACATGGTGCACCCAAAAACAAACAAACAAAAAACTAAGTCTAAACAGGGGGACCAATCACATAAGCAGAAGCCAGCAGCTGGCACTGTGCGAAGACAAAAGTTACTATCTGCCTGGGTGGAGACACTTATTCAGTTCAGTTACTCAGTCATGTCCAACTCTTTGCAACCTCATGAACTGTAGTATGCCAGGCTTCCCTGTCCTTCACTGACTCCCAGAGCTTGCTCAAACTCACTTCCATCAAGTCAATGATGCCAGCCAACCCATCTCATCCTCTGTTGTCCCCTTCTTCTCCTACCTTCAATCTTTCCCAGCATCAGGGTCTTTTCAAATGAGTCAGTTCTTCACATCAGGTGGCCAAAGGATTGGAGCTTCAGCTTCAGCATCAGTCCTTCCAATAAACATTTAGGACTGATTTCCTTTAGAGAAGGCCTTAGAGGATGCAAAGGAGTTCCCCAGGAAGGGAAGGAAGTGAATTCCAGGCAGGAAAGAGTCTAGGAGAACCAGGTCCCATTTCCCAAATCACTGGGTCTAGCAACTATCATCACAGTAATACTATAGAACTTGAAAGGGAAAAAATTGAAAAACAAACAGAAAATGACACTTGCACATGAGAACAGAGAGATCCCTGAGCCTAATTTATTAGAGATACAGTCCTGAATCTAGGTCCAATCACGGGGCTTGTGAGAGGGACTTGCCGAAGGGGTATATGCATGCCTAATCTAGCTTCCTCCAGCCAATGGTCAGGAGCCCTAAGCAAGAAACTGCATTGGAGAGAAAGCATTTCTTAGCAACTACTCCATGGGGTCACTGAGGGTCGGACATGACTGGGAGACTTCACTTTCATTTTTCACTTTCATGTATTGGAGAGGGCAATGGCAACCCACTCCAGTGTTCTTGCCTGGAGAATCCCAGGGACCGGGGAGCCTGGTGGGCTGCTGTCTATGGGGTCACACAGAGTTGGACACAACTGAAGCGACTTAATTAACTTAACTCGGACAGCACCAAGGAGAAGTGATGGGAGATAAGAAAGAGCTCCCAAATAGCCCTCTCAAGAACAAATGCAGATGGAATGAATACATTTGAGGGATACTGACTCAGTCAGCAATTCTACCAAAAATTCAAGATTACTGGTGTCTTCACTCACCAACAATGTGCTAGAAAAAGGAAACAAAATAATTTAAAAATTAACTCTTCAACTTTAAATTTAAAAGCCATGGCCTTACAGGAAGGCAGGCAAATACTTTTTTGGTTTAATTTAAGCAGAGAATATGGTATGCTTGGATTAAGGGAAAAAAATAAGAAAGAAAAATCTCCACTGTTGGTCCCGCCAGAGGAGAGTTGCCACAAAAGAGGCAGGTAGCAAGTGGAGAAGGAAGTTGGTACAGGAAAGAGCACACAGAACCACAGAGCTCCTGACTTTGTCTCATTAATGCCTGGACACATTTTTGTCTGCTGAGTGGAAGAACCAATGCTTTTTCCAAATATAAACAGTGCATTTGATAGGATACCCAGCCAAGAGCCGTCTGTCGAAGTTTGCACATGACTCTCAGGTGTTCTGTGGGCAAAGATTAGGAAGAAAGGTTGGCTCATGCTCCTCACTGGGTCAGCCATCCAGAAATAAGGCAGAGAGTGTGTAAGGCAAGAGGAGGGCTTAGATTAGGAAAAGTACAAACAGAAAAGTCAACTTCTGGTTGAGTTCCCAAGGCCAAGTAGAATTAAACAGGTGAAAAGCAACAAGGGGAATTATTCAAGAGAAAGTACCTCCTGTACTCTCTCTATCTCTCCGGAAACTTTAACGCTGGCTGCAAACCTCTCTTGGGATAGGCAAGTTGCCTGCAGATTAAACCAGTCCATGAACTACGTGGCTATACCTGCACTCAACCCTCAAGGAAGGTCTCTCCCTCCCCTTTCCTATTCCCAGTCTCCTGAAGTCTCTTGGTTAACAGTCAGGCCATTGTGACCACCTGGTCCTCTCTGTGGCCCTAATCCTTCCTTGCCTTTCTTTCTGCACAGCTAGAGGCTGAAAACAACAAACACTGCCCATTCTCAAAGCTGAGATGGGGTGGTGAGCCTAGTGTGCTAATTTGCATAGATTTTAAAAAAGAATCAATCTCTACTTTCTGCATAATGAATCAATTAAGATCTGAAGTCTTGGGAGTTTCTTGGTGGTCCATTGGTTAGGACTCCATGTTTTCACTGCTGAGGTCATGGGTTTGATTCCTGGTCAGGGAACTAAGATGCCACAAGCCTCACAGTGTGGCCAATGAATTAATTAATAATAAAAGATGTGAGGTCTTAGATGTATAAACAGGATTTTCACAAAATTGTTCATTGCCTTCTTCACTTCAAGCAGCAGCCAGGGCAAATCTTTAGCTATCTAGTCTCTATTCAACCATCTAATCCCAATAGACCCAAATATGTAGGGAAAGAGGTCAGGTTTCAGGCAAATGTTCTTCTGGTGGATAGCAAAAAGTCTCAGAACAGTATTTTGACAGCAAATTTTCTACCATCCTGAGCTGTAGAGAGAAAAAAACTCTATAGGGAAAAAAGCATATCCTTGCTAAATCCATTCAGGTACCTTCCATTTTGAGTTCTAATTGCTTCTTTCTCAACAGTCAATGACTCCTCGAGGCTCAGGCCTTGGTTCTCTCCATGACGTCACTACTAGATGGAAGTGAAATAGACAGAGAGCTCCTGATCAGCCGCCTGCACACGTGCATACCCCATGGTGGCAGAAGTATGCCAGGGGAGAGAGACTGTGGTGGACGTTTCCAAGGATGGCCACCATCAATTCCTTACCCCATGGCCTGCACATGCCCACATCCCCATTGAGCAATTCCCCTCCTCTTGAGTCTGTGTTGGTACTATTGACTGCTTTGACCAACAAAATGTAGCGAAAGTCCTGAGAATTTTGAGACTAAAACATACAAGAACTAACCGCTTCCACTTCCTTCTTCTGAGAAACAGTCCCTCTCAGAAAGCAAATACCATGTGAGAAGTCCAACCTGGCCACGTGGAAAGGCCACCAGAGGAGAACTGAGGCCAATGCAGAAAGCCCGCACCAACATCCAGGGATGGAAATGAGCCTTTCCGGAAAACCCTGCCCAGTTCAGCCTCCAGATGACTACAGAACCAACCAACTTCATATGAAACAGAAGAACCACCCAGCAAAACCTAGTCAATGCCTTACCTTGTGTGGGAAAATAACACATTGTTATTAGAAGCTACTGCATTTTGTATGGTTTGCTATGCATCAGACAAAAAAATGAAACACACATCTCTCAAAACAATAAATCAAAGCCCTTTGATGTTTCTCTTTTCATGTTTCTCAGTTAATCCTCAAAGCAAAAGCAAATATAGGCTTTCTCATTGCAGACAGGATATGTGAGGCAGAACTGAAACTCAAAGCAAGCCTCCTAACCCTAAAGCATTTGTTCTTCCCACCACATCTCAGGGGCTGAAACGTGTGAACTCTGTGAGGTCACCACTTGGCTCCCCGCAAATCTGTCCCTTTGGGCAACATGTGTACCACTTTGGGCACACATCTGCTTCCAGGGTTGTGTCACCAGCCCCAACCCCAAATGCCCAGGCAGTGGAGAACTTTTTAAGCAGTATCTTACCAAAGTCAGGAGTCATCATTAGATGCCCATCCCCATCAAAATCACATTTATAAGGGAATATGCACAGTCCCAGGCCTGGAGGTCTAATAAGGCCAGTGACTACAGCTGGGCACGTGACCGACGACCCCTGAAGTTTCATGAGTATAAGAACAAGGAAGAGGATCTAGAAGTCAAGTGAGTCAAGACTGACCCCCTGAACTTGAGGTCCAGAACAATGACTTGGCCTGGACAGAGGTGCCCACAGCTGTGGTGACAGGTGGAGCGAGCCACAGCGTGAGCCTGGGGTCCCTGCAGCCGGCCCAGAGCACAGGGTGCAGGAGGCTGCTGACCCCACATCCTGCCTGGCGTGGACAGCCTGAACTTGGCCGTGGCTATGAGCATCCCGCTCTTTGAAGGGAAAAGACAACTGCATGTGAGGGTGGAATGCTAGAGCAGGACAGGAGTTACCACTGAGAGGCAATGTAGAAGCGTCCTCAGCTTAAGGTTATCGCTGTGGTTATTGGGAAAAATAAGAACTTCCCTGGCTTTCTGCTCAGCCTCAAAAATAATGAAGGTCAAAGTTCTTCATGAGATTCCCCCATCTTCCCATTTTTTTTACGTGTGTGCATATAAATATATGTTTTCCAGGTGGTAAAGAATCCACCTGCCAATGCAAGAGGTACAGGAGATGTGGGCTTGATCTCTGGGTTGGGAAGATCCCTAGAGTAGGAAATGGCAACCCACTCCAGTATTCTTGCCTGAACAATCCCATGGACAGAGGAGCCTGACAGGCTACAGTCCGTGAGTTCATAAAGAGTCAGACACAACCGAGCGTGCACAAAGAAATGTTATGTTTATAAACTTCACTTAGCTCACAGGTTGTTTCCTTTTGTCAACTGCAGTACATTGGAATACAGATATGTTACTTTTCCTATATCATTACAACAAAATTAATTCAATAATGGAGGAAGGAGTCAAGTGTAAAAAGAAAATCTATTAAACTTTCTAGAAGAAAATACAAATGAATAACTCTCAAATCTATGGATAAAGCAAGAATTTTCATTTAAAAGCAACAGTGGAATTCACAAATGATAACAGTTTTGACTATAAAAATGTGTCAAAAATTAACATAATAATTAAACTAAACATCAAACCAAGGAAATAAAGTAATACATTATTGGGGAAAAATATAAGACTGGCATTCTTGACCTGTATAAAATCTGTGATTATTTTCAAAAAATCTGGATCAGCTTTCTGGTTTTCATAATTGGGTGCCATTTAATGAGATGTTAGGAACTAGAGGAGGGAACCGACTTCTGTAGGGAAAGGAGTTTGAGGGTATACGTGGGACACCAGTAAGGTGTGGAGTACACAGATGGTTAAGCTCACAGCTCTGGGGTTCTAGGATAAAAAGACATAGTAGGGAGACACCGAAAAAAAAGGGCATTTTGTTCACTTCACATGGACAAAAGGAATGAAATCCACCTAATCCCACATGTTGTTGCTAGAAACCTGGACAACTAAACTTTTCTACTCTGATCTTTTTATTACTGTAATTACCATGATTATTATCAAAGAAGATTCTATGCTATCTTGACAACCCAATATTTTAAAAAATATGTTCTGTTTGGAAGTGCTCTTTTAGAAAATTCAAGTTTCACCCTGAGAATTGATTTTCAAGGAAAGTTTTTTAAAAGACTGGGCTCTGTCAAGGTTTCCTATTGTAAGAAAGAAGGAGGGAGGGAGAAAGGAAGGAGAAGGGCGAGGGGGGCAGGAGGAGGGGAAGGGGAAGGAGAAAGAAGTCAAGTCATCCTCAGGCACACGAAATGTTTCTAAGCAAGTATGTCTCTTCTCTCTCCTACTCCAGTGAGCGTGACACAAAGGATGAAGCGAATATTATCAGAAACAAGGGTCAACATCAGACATGGTGTGTGCCTCACTGGATGTATAAAGATAAGGCTGAAGGGAGCTGATTCCAAGATAAGCCAGTAAAACAATAGTAACTATTGAGATAAAGAATTTTTTTTTTTTTTTGAGAGGGATAAAGTTTCTTTGGAATGAACCAGGCAGAGAATACAAGCGAAGCAGCCTGTTTCTTAGCAAGAGTATACTCAAATTAATCCAGGGATTATACCAGTCCTCCAGTCAGAGCAGCCCTCCACTCGGGAGAGGTTGGGAACCTAAGGTGAAGAGAGCCTAAAACACAATCAGAGTTCCTTTCCTTTTTTTTTTTTTTTTTTTCATTATGTCTTTTTTTGTTGTTGTTGTTGGAGAAGACTTTTTTTTTAAGTGTAAAATATACGTTCTTGTTGTTTATTTTTTGCTTTACAATACTGTATTCATTTTGCCATACACTGACATGCATCAACCACGAGTGTATATAAGCTCCCAATCCCGACCCCTTTTTTTTTTTTTTAATGTGTTTTCGTTGTACTGGGTTGGCCAAAAATTTTGTTTAGGTTTTTCGGCAGGATCATAGGGTTAGGGTTAGAGTCTCATGGAAAAATATTAATGAACTTTTTGGCCAAGGTATAGGTTACGTCACCAGATGGCCAACAACGAAATCAGACTGATTATATTCTTTGCTGCCAAAGATGGAGAAGCTCTATAGAGTCAGCAAAAACCAGACCAGGAGCTGACTGTGGCTCAGATCATGAACTCCTTATTGCCAAATTCAGACTTTAATTGAAGAAAGTGGGGAAAACCACTAGACCATTCAGGTATGACCTAAATCAAATCCCTTATTATTATACAGTGGAAGTGAGAAATAGATTTAAGGGACTAGATCTGTTAGACAGAGTGCCTGACAAACAATGGACAGATGTTCATGACACTGTACAGGAAATAGGGATCAAGACCATCCCCAAGAAAAAGAAGTGTAAAAAAGCAAAGTGGCTGTCTGAGGAGGCCTTACAAATATCTGTGAAAAGAAGAGAAGTGAAAAGCAAAGGAGAAAAGGAAAGATATACTCATTTGAATGCAGAGTCACAAAGAATAGCAAGGAGAGATAAGGAAGTCTTCCTCAGTGATCAGTGCAAAGAAATAGAGGAAAACAATAGAATGGGAAAGACTAGAGATCTCTTCAAGAAAATTAGAGATACCAAGAGAACATTTCATGCAAAGATGGGCTCGATAAAGGACAGAAATTGTATGGATCTCACAGAAGTAGAAGATATTAAGAAGAGGTGGCAAGAATACACAGAAGAACTGTACAGAAAAGATCCAAATAACTAGATAATCACGATGGTGTGATCACTCACCTAGAGCCAGATATCCTGGAATGTGAAGTGGGCCTTAGGAAGCCTCACTACAAACAAACCTAGTGGAGGTGATGGAATTCCAGTTGAGCTATTTCAAATCCTGAAAGATGATGCTGTGAAAGTGCTGCACTCAACATGCCAGCAAATTTGGAAAACTCAGCAGTGGCCACAGGACTGGAAAAGGTCAGTTTTTATTCCAATCCCAAAGAAAGGCAATGCCAAAGAATGCTCAAACTACCGCACAATTGCACTCATCTCACACACCAGTCAAGTAATGCTCAAAATTCTCCAAGCCAGGCTTAGCAATATGTGAACCGTAAACTTCCAGATGTTCAAACTGGTTTTAGAAAAGGCAGAGGAACCAGAGATCAAATTGCCAACATCCGCTGGATCACTGAAAAAGCAAGAGAATTTCAGAAAAACATCTATTTCTGCTTTATTGACTATGCCAAAGCCTTTGACTGTGTGGATCACAATAAACTGTGGAAAATTCTGAGAGAGATGGGAATACCAGACCATCTGACCTGCTTCTTGAGAAACCTATATGCAGGTCAGGAAGCGACAGTTAGAACTGGACATGGAACAACAAACTAGTTTCAAATCGGGAAAGGAGTACGTCAAGGCTATTGTCATCTTGCATATTTAACTTATGTACAGAGTACATCATAAGAAACGTTGGCTGGATGAAGCACAAGCTGGAATTAAACTTGCCAAGAGAAATATCAATAACCTCAGATATGCAGATGACACCACTCTTATGGCAGAAAGTGAAGAAGAACTAAAGAGCCTTTTGATGAAAGTGAAAGAGGAGAGTGAAAAAGTTTGCTTAAAGCTCAACATTCAGAAAACTAAGATCATGGCATCCGGTCTCATCACTTCATGGCAAACAGATGGGGAAATAGTGTCAGACTTTATTTTGGGGGGCTCCAAAATCACTGCAGATGGTGTCTGCAGCCATGAAATTAAAAGATGCTTACTCCTTGGAAGGAAAGTTATGACCAAACTAGACAGCATATTCAAAAGCAGAGACATTACTTTACCAATGAAGGTCCGTCTAGTCAAAGCCATGGTTTTTTCAGTAGTCATGTACGGATGTAAGAGTTGGACTATAAAGAAAGCTGAGCACAGAATTGATGCTTTTAAACTGTGGTGTTGGAGAAGACTCTTGAGAGTCCCTTGGACTGCAAGGAGATCCAATCAGTCCATCCGAAAGCAGACCAGTCTCGGGTGTTCATTGGAAGGACTGATGTTGAAGCTGAAACTCCAATACTTTGGCCACCTAATGTGAAGAGCTGACTCAACTGAAAAGACCCTGACGTTAGAAAAGATTGAGGGCAGGAGGAGAAGTGGATGAGAGAGGATGAGATGGTTGGATGGCATCACTGACTCAAAGGACATGAGTTTGGGTGCGCTCCGGGAGTTGGTGATAATAGACAGGGAGGCCTGGTGTGCTGCGGTCCAAGGGGTTGCAGAGAGTCAGACACAACTGAGCGACTGAACTGCACTGAACTGATAGGTTTACAGGGCTTCCCGGGTAGCACAGTGCTAAAAAATCCACCTACCAACACAGCAGATGCAGGTTTGATCCCTGTGTGGGGAAGATCCCTGGAGTAGAAAACGTCTACCCACTCCAGTCTTCTTGCCTTCAACATTCCATGGACAGAGGAAGCCTGGCAGGCTACCATCCAAGGGGTTCACAAAGAATCAGATGTGACTAGCTCATGCTCATTCACACACACACACACAGACACTTACACATCTACAAAGTGAGATAACATTAAGGAAAAAAGATCTCCTTTAAAGAAAGAATCATTTTTACTTCTAAGTGGCCAGTCACACGCAATGAAGTGTTTCAAATGGCTGAGGAAATAACAAAAGTGTTTTTTGATCTCACTTCTTATTCTCTGGGCTTCAAAAGTCTTTGAAATCCAGCCACTGGAGAGAGAAGAATGAAAATCTTACCTAGCCTGAGCTCTCCATTGTCTTAGTAAACACTTCACCTCCTGAACAAGTTCTACACTTCTGTAAACTGAGTTCCACCAGTAAAGAACCCTCAACTTAAAGCCCATACCACTGTGAATTCGAATTTATCCAAGTTACAGAATTTCACAAAGAAAAGCAACTCTATTTTCAGCCCTAATTGCAATTAGCCAAGAAAACAAGTACACTTGCGAGGGGTCATGCTCCGAAGTTCTTTCTGGAAGAAAATGGTTGGGAATTTGTATTCCACGTTCCCACAGAAACGATGTTAAATAATACTTGAGCCCACAANATCCAAGTTACAGAATTTCACAAAGAAAAGCAACTCTATTTTCAGCCCTAATTGCAATTAGCCAAGAAAACAAGTACACTTGCGAGGGGTCATGCTCCGAAGTTCTTTCTGGAAGAAAATGGTTGGGAATTTGTATTCCACGTTCCCACAGAAACGATGTTAAATAATACTTGAGCCCACAAAGGCTTACTGACCTCATCATGTCTCTAAGGCATAAAAACAACTGGCAGGACCAGGCAAGGTCCCTCAGCCCGGGAGTAGGGTGTGCTCCTTCTAGCACCTGGCTTCTCTTTCTTTTTCTCTCACCAATACATTGGTTTCTTTTTTTTTTTTTTAATCTTCATTATAAATTATTTTCATTTATCTTTTTAAAATTGAAGTATAGCTGATTTACAATGCTGTGTTAATTTCTGCTGCACAGCAACATGATTCAGTTATACAGATATATGCATTCTTTTTTATAGTCTTTTCCATTATGGTTTGTCTCAGCATATAGACTATAGCTCCCTGTGCTATGCAGTGGGACCGGGCTGTTTATCCATTCTATGTGATGGTTTGCACCTGCCAGCCCCAAACTCCTGGTCCATGCCTTCCCCAGCACCTCGGCAATCACAGGTCTGTCCTCTACACCTGTGAGTCTTTTTCTGTTTCATAGATAGGTTCATTTTAATGGATGACTTTCTGTTATACGCCTTCTGCATTTCAGCAGCAATCACTCAAGAGGCTATTTGGGAAAACCTCTGCCACCTACTCACATGGAATTGCTCTGGCAAAAGTTATTAGGGGCTTTCTAATCTCCAAGTCCAGTTATTTCTCTGAAAAATGCAAGTTTCTTCACTTCTGACCTCTCTGTTGTTTTCAGCTAGCTCGCTCTCTCCCTCTCACTTCCTCTCTGAACTTTCCCCTATTCCTATCTTGCCTCTTGACCACTTCTCTTTCTCACTGGTTGATGCTTTACTCTGTCCATTTTTAAATGCTGGTGTTGTCTGTGTTCTACCACAGGCCCTTTCTTTAATTCTGCTTCTTTCTTATAGGGAGACTGACTTGCCCTCATAATTTAAAATGCCTGGCACATAATAAGTGCTTTCACTGTTATCCTTCAAAACCCAATTTAAATATCACCTCTTGCCCAAAGCCTCAGCGAACCTCCTCCACACTCCCTTCTTCTCCAGAAGAATCCTCTGTCATTTGTGTCTCCAAGCACTTAATATAAACTTCTAGTGTAGCCATCAGCAATCAGCATAACCTATTCTATCTTAATAGGCTGGTCTCCTGCACCACACTGTGAGCCCCTCAACAGAAGGGTTGATTTCATTGAATTCTATTTGATAAGCATCAGTAAGTGTGACCACTTCATGATCAAGCTCAGATCTACAGGTCAAACAAAGAAATAGAAGACCTAGGGCATGTCAAGATCCATAAAATGTGATCTTTGCCACCAAGGAACTTAACTCACATTTGAGTAAAAAAGACAGATATCAAAATCAGTAACTAAACACCAGGAGGCGGAAATTCATTCATTCAATCCATCCACAGATATCAAGTGCCAAGCACTGTATAAAGTGCTAGAGATACAGGATAAACAAGACAGACAAGGAAAGGAGACATGGAATTATATTTTAATGATCCTTTGAAGTACCTGAAACTGCTGCTTCTATGTCAGACCTTTCTAACGAATGATTTCTCATGATCCTTCTACATTGGACTTGACTTTTTCGGTTGTTCCTTCTTAGTCATTTCACATATGATGCAAGACTTATGAAGCAACAGCTTTTTCTTTTATATCTCCCAAAGAATCAAGTAAATGAGTTAAAATNTATATTTTAATGATCCTTTGAAGTACCTGAAACTGCTGCTTCTATGTCAGACCTTTCTAACGAATGATTTCTCATGATCCTTCTACATTGGACTTGACTTTTTCGGTTGTTCCTTCTTAGTCATTTCACATATGATGCAAGACTTATGAAGCAACAGCTTTTTCTTTTATATCTCCCAAAGAATCAAGTAAATGAGTTAAAATGTACTTAATAGCTTTTAGGAGATTATTTTAAGAGGTAACAGGCTAACATAAACATGTAATAAAAAAAAATGTCACAAGTCTTAAAGAGAGGCTAAAAAATAAAAAGTTAAATAGCTCCACGATTACTCTTAGCTTAAATGAAAAAGCATGCTAAGCTCCAGCTCATAAATAACTATACAATATGTTGGGCTCAGGAAGGAATTTTCCCAGCAACCACATATTACATACACATTATAGCTCAAATGTTGGGCAATACTTTCTTCTGTGGCTAAAGGGGACAATTATAAGACTTGAGAAGTTAATTCTCATAGACTAAATATATTGTCATCAGAAGCTTATCAGTCCAACTCTTAAATGGAGCTTTCAGAATTTAGACCAGGTAACTGAAAACTGAAAGCAGATCAGGACCTTGGATTCTCCAATCATAGTGGTTTTTTTTTCCCTCCCCCCTCTGTCAATGCTCTTAGAAAATCTTCTCAAATTAAGTTGGCTTATCCTCTGGCATGAAATCTGTTTAGGGAACACACTCTAGCTTTCCTGACAAATACACCAAGGAGAATCAGCCCCAGGAAAGTGGAATTTAAAAACAGAAAAATCAAGACTGCTTCATACATCTGTCTCTGCAAACTTATTCCAACATGTCTAATGATATTTTCAGAGGGAAGCACAAACCTATTAAATAATGGTAGGTCCAGGAAAATTAAGGCATGCCAACATTTAAATATCATAGTATAATTTTGTTCAAAATTCCCAAATGATGTCACAACACAATGGCACAACTGTTCTTGTTTCATGTGAACAACTTGTTTCTGATGATCATGTCTGGTCCCTCTGGGGCTAATTCCAAGACTGAAAATGAATGGAGGGCTTCCCTGGTGGCTCAATGGTAAGGAATGTGCCTGACAATGCAGGGGACATGAGTTCAATCCCTCATCGGGGAAGATCCCACATTCCACAGGGAAACTGGCCCCATGCACCACAACTACTGAGCCCATGCTCTACAGCCAGGGAATTACAACTACTGAAGCCCAAGCACCCTAGAGCCTGCGCTCCACAATAAGAGAAGCTACCCCAATGAGAAGCCCGTGCACCAATTAGAGAAAAGCCCATATGATAACGAAGCCCCAGCAGCAATGATGACCCAGCACAGCCAATAAATAAATCTTGTAAATGAATGGAAATGCTAACCTCTCAATTCATCCTATCATGTGTAAAACTGACAGTTAGTGGGAAGTATTAACACAGAGAGCTTAGCTCTTTGATGACCTAGAGGGGTGGGATGGGGTGGAGTAGGAGGGAAATAAGTAATCAGGAGAAGCTACCAGTCTTGGATAATCAAGAGATTATCCATCATGAAGAATGTTCATATATATTCAACAAGATGAAATCTGCTTCTTTCATAAAATCTGGCCAGATGTAGAGTCCTGAACTCAGTGAATTGAAAATTGTGAAGAAGCACTTTTCTTATCTAACTTTCACCAAACAGTGAAAATATGTGTTAATGCTGGAGGAAAACCAAAGAGATAGAGCAATATCTTAACTTTGGTTCCAAGTGTTTAAGCGATTTGGCTGATGTAGAAAAGTGTCACTCTCATGTTATCAAATTTCACCTTCTCCAAGATTTCCTAAAGGGGCACCGAATGATAGTTATAAATGTAACCATAAAACTCCATAGAGGTTACTTAAGCTCAGTCACCTACAGTTCTTGTCTGCCCTTTGTCTGACTTCTGTTCCCTTAAACAAAGAATCAAAAACACAATTTTGTCTGAATTTTTAAACGTTCCATAAATCCAAGCAAGCCATTCCTTAACCCTATTATTCGCGAATACTGATGAATATTTACATGTTAGCAGCTTGTAAATGTTCCTGCAATTTACCTTCTTAATTGGCACATAGTTGCATCTAACTCATTGCTTCAAAAGAACCTTAAAAAGTGAACTTTGTAAACATATTATGTTTGTAATAAATACAGATTTTGTCACTTATACCTTGATGTGAGGGCTTCCCTGCTGGCTCAGTGAGAAAAAAAAAAAAAAAAACCTGCCTGCCAATGCTGGAGACTTGGGTTTGATCTCTGGCTCGGGAAGATCTCTTGGAGAAGAAAACAAAAACCCACTCCATTTGCCTGAAAAAAATCTACTTGCCTGGAAAATCCCATGGACAAAAGAGCTTGGCAGGCTACCCAGTCCATGGGTTCAAAAAGAATCAGACACAACTTAGCAACTAAACAAGAACAACAACTTTGATGTGACGTAAATCAGTCAAAATTAACACTTATGACCAAGTATGCCACTCATCTGAATATATGCTTGAAGGACCAGCCAACACTAACAAAATACTCCTGGAAATTAACTGTTAAGTCAAAAGCATAGCTGACTGTGCAAAAGACTTCATAATGCTGACAAGCCTTAATTTTAGACTTTGGAAACAAAACAAATGCAGATATGCAAGTCAACATTCTAGTAAACACAGGAGGATCAGTCCTTGGTAACCCACTCATGTGTCATATTTAATGATTAAATAAATGTTCTACACTACTGCATTTATAAAGGAAAGAAGAGTCTAGGATTCTGTTTAGAGTCAAGCCTAGCATTTCATTTCCAACTTTATTTCAGATTTACCAACTGCCAAATGTACTTTAAGCACATAGGCTATTGGCAGTATAAAGTTGCTGGGCAAGAAAAGTTAAGCCAACTATTCTCACCATAACTCACGTGCAAGCTACAACACTGTTCTCTAATTTCACTAGGTTAAGCCAAGCAACTTACACCCCAATCCTGTTTTGCAACTAACAACACACACACACACACACACACACACACACACACAGAGATACATTAGATTGTAAAGCCAGATTCTGCCCCTCTATATGGCCTAGAAATCTTTTCTTACCCTGACTGTATATAAATAGTTAACAGTAAATGGACCAAGACTTAGTTTCAAAAAACTAAAATCTTACTGTCCAGATCTGATTNCCAAGCAACTTACACCCCAATCCTGTTTTGCAACTAACAACACACACACACACACACACACACACACACAGAGATACATTAGGTTGTAAAGCCAGATTCTGCCCCTCTATATGACCTAGAAATCTTTTCTTACCCTGACTGTATATAAATAGTTAACAGTAAATGGATCAAGAATTAAGTTTCAAAAAACTAAAATCTTACTGTCCAGATCTGATTATCTGAATTTTCACTGGATCAACCAAAGCTAGTTTCCCAAGATCAATTTCTAGAAATCTAGAAATTATCTTGATAGAGCTAACATACATCAATTGTATGCGTGTGACTCAAAAACAATTAGAAAGGTCATGTAAAGTATACATTACTAACTATGATTAGGAACTTCAAAGGTAGCCCAGATTTCAAACTTAGTCATTTTTATGTATACCGTAATACAGACACAGTTCTGCATGCATCACTGCATCTAATACATGTCTGCCATTCAAATTCCATTATCTATATGGAATCTGTTTGTTTAATATGCTTATTCTGGACAAGCCATTCAGTAACTCTGCATTCAAGCTAACTATTTCCTGTCAACCAAGGACCATACATATTATCAACAAACAAGCAACACAATTCAATCATGGACTATACGCCTAAGGAACCTTTAATTTGATACTACACCACTGGTGTGTTGCAATTACCTAAAACAGCCTCATTTTTTTTTTTTTTCACAAACTAAAGGGACTAATACAAGAGAATTTTGAGCCAGATCAAATTTTACTACTATCAAAACAAAAGATAAGAAAAAAGATTCTAAGTCTCAGGTAGTAACTCTACTTGTTTCTATGAGTCAGTATATAAAAATTCTTCTTCATTAAAGAATTAATTACAATACTTTCTTGAGGTCAATTTAGTGAGATTTTGTCAATATTTATAAAAGACCTTAAAGTTTTTTAATACAATTGAGCACTTATTTACATAATTTTGAACATACTGATTTCATATAAAAATAAATGAAAAGCCTACTGCATAGTTCACAGATATGTAAGCTTTTTGTCTTCAACGCATTTTCACATTTATTTTCACAGTAATGTACATTGTTCTCATGTGTCCCATTCAGTGAAATCACCCATATAATGAAGTCTGTAAGAGTTTCCTTGGATTTTTCATTTATTCACTACTTAGAATATCACCTTGCATTTGATAGGCTTATTAAATAATTACTTATTACATTGTTGAATTCAATGGGCAGACTGAAAGATCATAAAAGGCAGAAATTACACTCAGCCTAATTCTGTGCACACCTTAGAAAGAAATCTTGCAGATTTTTAAGTAGTCAACTTTTATGTCTATGATGAGAAGGCTGTAATTTAAATGTTCTCAAACAGAAATTTTATTTCTAGGAGACAAGAGAGCATAGTTAAAAATGAACAGACTCTGAATTTTGCCTCTCAGCTTTAAGTCCCTCATCTATTTGGATGTGATTTCCATATATGCTGTGAGATAAGAAACCATATTCATTTTTATTCAACTATTACAGCCCCATGAGTTAAATCCACTCTCATTTCTCAATAAATAAATGAACAGACTCTGTATCAGACGGCCTCAGATTCAAAACTTGGTTCTATCAACTAGTACTGGGAAAGTGATTAATTACCTCTGCTGGGTCTCAGTTTCCCCATATGTAAAACTGATCTACTGATGCCATCTGCCTCATAAACACTGAGTAAGGTGTATGATTGGGCATGTAGAGTGATTGGTATGGCACTCAGCACACAGTAACACATGGTGTTCATTTGGGTAGCACTGGCCTTAAATTGGGCTTCCCTGGTGACTCAGAAGGTAAAGCGACTGCCTGTAACACGGGAAACCTGGGTTCAATCCCTGAGTCAGGAAGATCCCCTGGGGAAGGAAATAGCAACCCACTCCAGTACTCTTGCCTGGAAAATTCCATGAATGGAGGAGCCTGGTAGGCTACAGTCCATGGGGTCGCAAAGAGTCGGACACGACTGAGCAACTTCACTGGTTGGTTCACTGGCCTTAAACTACAAAGATCAAAGTAAAATATTTGGTATGTAGTTTTATAGCAAATTTGCCAGTCCTCTAAAATATTATAAGCATTTTTTCCTTGCAAATGAGAAACCTATTTTAAGGTGTCTGGACTATTGAAGTTCCTATTAGTAATAATGATCTCCCAATATATGAATAGAGCTGGTTTTGCAGACACTGTAAGCAACACACCAGTCTATTCTGACTTGGTTCTGGCCAAGCCAAGCTCTGGGAATTACCTGATTTAAAGAAAAACAACAACAACAAAAAAACCCCTTTGATTGTCCTTCTAGTGATAAAACCATTTGATAATGCTTTGGGAATAAACATTAAGTTGTATAAAACTGATAGTAATGCAAATAATATCCATCCGCAGCAATACAAAGAAATATTCTTTGGTAGAGATACAATTGGTTTCCATCCTGTAGAAAAGATTACTGCAACATTTATACTTATAGGATTGTCTTACAGCACATTAGTCAGTTTGGTATCTATTAGCAAATCATTTCAGCATTCCTGATTGTGTGTGTGTGTGTGTCTGTCTGTCTGTCTGTGTCTGTCTGTCTCTGTGTGTGGGAGAAAGAAAGAGAGAGAAATCTTGACTCTTCAGATTCTCCTTATCATGGACCCAGATGTTAGAATTGATCCTCTTAAATAGCGTATGTGTTTTGAAACGTTTTTCACTGCAAGGGGAAAACACCTGGATTATTCGGAACTCTGAAGACATGAGTTGTACTCCCTACTCAGACAGTTGATTTATTCTGGCCAAAGTCAAATACCCTTTTCCAAGGAGTTTTCTCAACTGTGACATACAGAGCAACTACACCGTCACATCTATTTATTTTCTGGAGCACATAAGATAATCAAAAGAGGACTCCATTGGATAAAACAACACACATTTACATTATCACCCTCATCTAGCCACATGACATCACCTACACCCCGGTGTGAACAAACTATAAACCTGGAAAACACTCGAGAGGTAGGTAAGAGCTGCCATGGCCCCAAGACAGCAGGAATCACGTTCCTGGTCTTCGATAGCCTCAGCTCTAAACTTAGTCACAAGAAACTGTTTGAAAGAACTGATACNTTAAGTTGTATAAAACTGATAGTAATGCAAATAATATCCATCCGCAGCAATACAAAGAAATATTCTTTGGTAGAGATACAATTGGTTTCCATCCTGTAGAAAAGATTACTGCAACATTTATACTTATAGGATTGTCTTACAGCACATTAGTCAGTTTGGTATCTATTAGCAAATCATTTCAGCATTCCTGATTGTGTGTGTGTGTGTGTCTGTCTGTCTGTCTGTGTCTGTCTGTCTCTGTGTGTGGGAGAAAGAAAGAGAGAGAAATCTTGACTCTTCAGATTCTCCTTATCATGGACCCAGATGTTAGAATTGATCCTCTTAAATAGCGTATGTGTTTTGAAACGTTTTTCACTGCAAGGGGAAAACACCTGGATTATTCGGAACTCTGAAGACATGAGTTGTACTCCCTACTCAGACAGTTGATTTATTCTGGCCAAAGTCAAATACCCTTTTCCAAGGAGTTTTCTCAACTGTGACATACAGAGCAACTACACCGTCACATCTATTTATTTTCTGGAGCACATAAGATAATCAAAAGAGGACTCCATTGGATAAAACAACACACATTTACATTATCACCCTCATCTAGCCACATGACATCACCTACACCCCGGTGTGAACAAACTATAAACCTGGAAAACACTCGAGAGGTAGGTAAGAGCTGCCATGGCCCCAAGACAGCAGGAATCACGTTCCTGGTCTTCGATAGCCTCAGCTCTAAACTTAGTCACAAGAAACTGTTTGAAAGAACTGATACTGAAGCTGAAACTCCAATACTCTGGCCACCTGATGTGAAGAACTGACTCATTTGAAAAGACCCTGATGCTGGAAAAGACTGAAGGCAAGAGGAGAAGGGGACGACAGAGGATGAGATGGTTGGATGGCATCACTGACTCAATGGACATGAGTTTGGGTAAACTCTGGGAGTTGGTGATGGACAGGGAGGCCTGGCGTGCTGTGGTCTGTGGAGTCACAAAGAGTCAGACACGACTGAGCAACTGAACTGAACTGAATGTGATATCAAGAGGTACTTGACATGTCATAGCCTGGGTTTCTTTTAAATCTTTGGGGGTGACTTTCAAATAAGAAATAGGAATAACTAAGATTTTGAAAGGACAGTGAATTCTCTCTGATAGCTTCCTCAAAGACAGGGCTTCCCTCATAGCTCAGTTGGTAAAGAATTTGCCCGCAATGCAGGAGACCTGGATTCGATTCCTGGGTTGGGAAGATTTCCAGAGTATTCTTGCCTGGAGAATCTCATGGACAGAGGAGTCTGGCAGGCTACAATCCATGGAATTGCAAGAGTTGGACACGACTTAGCGACTAAACCACCACCAGGCAAATACCCAGTTTTACATGGTTTGGAGTCAATAGTCAAATGGCCTGACATCCACTAATAATTCACTAGGGTAGTCCCCCTCCATTTCTGTCTCTTAAGGGGTCTTAGAAGAGACTAAAAGTGTTGGAAAATACTAATGTAATCAGTCAGAACCAGTTTTAGAGCCTTACTGTACCAAAGAATATAACTCGCTTCCTGCATGAATCATATACCAAAGGCAATTGCTTTGCCCATTGTTAATTATCTATTGTAACAGAAAAGGCTGGCATGTAATGAAATGTTTACTGCCACCTTGTGCAACTCCTGAAGCATTTAAGTTACACAGATTGGCTCTGTTAGGATTTCTAGTAGGAGACTCTAAGAACATTTAAATTTTTTCTCCTCTCTTCTCTGTCTCCTAAGAAGACTGTCACAAGGTAGCCTGGATTCTGTATCTTTTAGTTTTTATGTTTTCTTCAGAAAAAAAAAATTACAGAATAAAACTCACATTAAGATGTTAGGTACTCACTTTAAATTTGTTTTGGTACAATTCGACAAGCCTTTAAAAATCAGCTTTGCCTCACACCCTCTCTCCTTCTCTAGTAATCTGCCACATATTTTGATGAGTTCCTTAAGTCAACATCTCCAGCCAGAGATAAAAGCCAATATATAGAAACAATGAAAGCAGTTAGTGTATTAGAATCATCAGTGGATTTTAAAATAATTTATCATTTTGCTCTGCTTTCCAATTCTTCTTTTATGCCACTAATAAAACTTGCAAATCGAACTTTGCTCCCTGAAAATAAGGGGAATCTTTCTTAGACAAAACCAGTTTCCCCACTTAACTATATCCAGTTTATAGGATGGTGAGGCAGTTTTCTTCAAGATGGACCTTTCCCAAGGCTGCTGGTGACTGGTTTCTTCCTGATACCCGCAGAGCTGTGGTTCCTGCAACATTGTCCACTCCCACCTCACTTACTACAGTCTCAACTCTCATCCTGCCTCAGGCAGAGTGGGGTGCTGCTTGAAGGGAACACTTGGGACGACTACTTGCAAAGCAGAACCAGTTGGTACCTGTTGGTGGAAACTCGCATATTCATTGGGCTTTGGGCTTGTCCATCTCCCACTGCTCCACAAAGAAGCCGTGAACCAGCTTTATCCTGCAAACCAGAAACAGGAACTGAAGGGGCCGCTAACCAGGCCTCCAAAACAGGAAGCAGGGGACAGTCCCCGTAGCCACCGGAGGGGAACTAACTCGTAGCAGAGGACTCCCAGAAGGCTGGCAGCAGCCAAGGCCACTGGTGAGACAAAGCCAAGTTGTGTGCCTATAATTAGGCTTCACCTAGAGGTGGAACCGACTGTAACTCTCAACTGACGATTCTCTGAAGCAGACCAAAGGTGACCAAGTTGAGCCAAGGAGCCAGGAGCCGGGGAAGCAGGATCAATGATGACAATCTGCACTTGACTATTTGGGGTGAGAACTGAGTGCTCTACAAACAAGTGCACTTTGTGTTCTGGAGTTTTCTTTTTAGCTTTGCTTTTTTTCTAATTTTCTAGTAAATCTTTTTTGGAAAATTTTAATTTTGCCTCCAAGAAAGCAAGAGGAAGCACAGTGCTCTGGGCTCCCACAGGGTGGCAATGATATGCCAGCAAAAAACATGAGCGTGGCTCCACTGGGATAATTTTTTTTTAACCCCTTCCTAAACTAGACCTTGTGTTTTTTTTAATGAGTTTGCTGACATTTGCTCTTTTGATTGATAATTTTCTAAGGCTTGTTCCTCAGTTGAAGAAAGACTGCCTAGAAGTGGGAAGGGGCTGTAGATGGTCTGGATCAGAGGTTCTCAAACACCATTCTGTTGACTGGCATGATAGAGTTTTTTTATCCATCATGGCGAAATAGGAAAGAGAATAATAAATAATGCATTTTTCCATATATTTACTGTATGTATAAAGCTATTCTTTAAGATTATGTTTCCCTAATTTAACATTTTAAAAAATGTCTTTTTAAGAAACAGTGGCAGTAACTGGCTGGTTTTCGAGTTTTCTTTTTCTTTTTAATATCCTTACTTGGAAAAATAAAAACATGGCAAATTCATGTCAGTCTTTAATTTTTTAAAAACCAGTTCATGGGAACCACTGTTTAGGAAATACTGATACCACCTTCTCCCTCCAAGTATATGAGACAGTATGGATAAAAGCTTCACTGGATTTAAAAGCAGAAGATGCAGAAGTGGGCTGGAAGACTCTCAGGAACTTCTCATTCTGAGATATACAGGATATAAAGGTTACGTTTGCTTTGTTTTGTTATCAAATAAGATTGGAAGTCCTAGGAATCTGTGCTGGAAGCAAGTGAAACCAAACCCAGAAAGTTCAGATGCCTGTCCAGTGACATGGCCAAATAAGAGACTATTATCACAAGTAAGGCGGGAACATGACAGATGAAAATATAAAGGCTAAATTCTTAAAATTTCGACCTGCATGTTTCCTTCCTGTTCCCCACTGCTGCTACTGGGTGATAGGCTGAGTAAGAGACTGCAATCTACAGAAAGCCTCCCTAAGAGAAAGGCCAGGGGATACAATGGTAGTTGGAGGTGGGGGGTGCGGTGTGGAGGCAGGGAAAGGGGAAGTGGGCAGCCATTCAATTGTGAGCCCCCTGAGAAGGAGTGAGGTGGCCGTGAACAGAACACTGTCCCTGGGTCTTACATCAGCTGGAATTCAAGGACCATAAATAGGTTTGGAAGGGATGAAGGTTAAAGTGTTCCTGGATCCCCTGCTGACGTCGCTTCCTCCTTCACTGAACATCCTTCTTCCTCCCTCACTGTCCAGCCTCCCTCCTCTCCCCAAAACTTCCCAAACCTTCCTTTGTCCCCTGCCTCACCACAGCCTCTCCTTCCAACACCACCAATCCAAAGTGATACTCCTACATCCAGCCAAGACGCTACCAGAAGCTAGGTGAACACAAGTTACCAATTCTAACTCAGGGCGAGATGGACTCAAAGTCTCAGTTTTAGGTTAGCAGGAACATAATTTTAAGGCTTAAATAGACAAAGGAGCTCCAGACTTCAAACACATTGAGTTAGGAGGGCTCTTACAGGCTAGATCCAAATCTAACCACCATCTATAATATTGTTTCTAAGAAAAAGTGTGCTTCTGGTTCTAAGCAGCAACCTTAAATCATTTAGGCTGAATGAATGAATACAACTCCTTTATGGTTCGGTTTTCTCATAAGCAAGTAGGGGGGTAATAGAGTCTATCCCAGCTATACTTTGCAAAAGGAGTATTCACTTAAAAATATACATATATTTGATTCCCTGCCATTTGGGGCCTGGAATAGCTCTGCATCACTAACATCTGTATCACTGACATCTCGTAGCTTTTCTAGAAATTTCCTGTCTACAATGCAGGGGTCTGGGAAGGGGTANAGGCCTCCAAAACAGGAAGCAGGGGACAGTCCCCGTAGCCACCGGAGGGGAACTAACTCGTAGCAGAGGACTCCCAGAAGGCTGGCAGCAGCCAAGGCCACTGGTGAGACAAAGCCAAGTTGTGTGCCTATAATTAGGCTTCACCTAGAGGTGGAACCGACTGTAACTCTCAACTGACGATTCTCTGAAGCAGACCAAAGGTGACCAAGTTGAGCCAAGGAGCCAGGAGCCGGGGAAGCAGGATCAATGATGACAATCTGCACTTGACTATTTGGGGTGAGAACTGAGTGCTCTACAAACAAGTGCACTTTGTGTTCTGGAGTTTTCTTTTTAGCTTTGCTTTTTTTCTAATTTTCTAGTAAATCTTTTTTGGAAAATTTTAATTTTGCCTCCAAGAAAGCAAGAGGAAGCACAGTGCTCTGGGCTCCCACAGGGTGGCAATGATATGCCAGCAAAAAACATGAGCGTGGCTCCACTGGGATAATTTTTTTTTAACCCCTTCCTAAACTAGACCTTGTGTTTTTTTTAATGAGTTTGCTGACATTTGCTCTTTTGATTGATAATTTTCTAAGGCTTGTTCCTCGGTTGAAGAAAGACTGCCTAGAAGTGGGAAGGGGCTGTAGATGGTCTGGATCAGAGGTTCTCAAACACCATTCTGTTGACTGGCATGATAGAGTTTTTTTATCCATCATGGCGAAATAGGAAAGAGAATAATAAATAATGCATTTTTCCATATATTTACTGTATGTATAAAGCTATTCTTTAAGATTATGTTTCCCTAATTTAACATTTTAAAAAATGTCTTTTTAAGAAACAGTGGCAGTAACTGGCTGGTTTTCGAGTTTTCTTTTTCTTTTTAATATCCTTACTTGGAAAAATAAAAACATGGCAAATTCATGTCAGTCTTTAATTTTTTAAAAACCAGTTCATGGGAACCACTATTTAGGAAATACTGATACCACCTTCTCCCTCCAAGTATATGAGACAGTATGGATAAAAGCTTCACTGGATTTAAAAGCAGAAGATGCAGAAGTGGGCTGGAAGACTCTCAGGAACTTCTCATTCTGAGATATACAGGATATAAAGGTTACGTTTGCTTTGTTTTGTTATCAAATAAGATTGGAAGTCCTAGGAACCTGTGCTGGAAGCAAGTGAAACCAAACCCAGAAAGTTCAGATGCCTGTCCAGTGACATGGCCAAATAAGAGACTATTATCACAAGTAAGGCGGGAACATGACAGATGAAAATATAAAGGCTAAATTCTTAAAATTTCGACCTGCATGTTTCCTTCCTGTTCCCCACTGCTGCTACTGGGTGATAGGCTGAGTAAGAGACTGCAATCTACAGAAAGCCTCCCTAAGAGAAAGGCCAGGGGATACAATGGTAGTTGGAGGTGGGGGGTGCGGTGTGGAGGCAGGGAAAGGGGAAGTGGGCAGCCATTCAATTGTGAGCCCCCTGAGAAGGAGTGAGGTGGCCGTGAACAGAACACTGTCCCTGGGTCTTACATCAGCTGGAATTCAAGGACCATAAATAGGTTTGGAAGGGATGAAGGTTAAAGTGTTCCTGGATCCCCTGCTGACGTCGCTTCCTCCTTCACTGAACATCCTTCTTCCTCCCTCACTGTCCAGCCTCCCTCCTCTCCCCAAAACTTCCCAAACCTTCCTTTGTCCCCTGCCTCACCACAGCCTCTCCTTCCAACACCACCAATCCAAAGTGATACTCCTACATCCAGCCAAGACGCTACCAGAAGCTAGGTGAACACAAGTTACCAATTCTAACTCAGGGCGAGATGGACTCAAAGTCTCAGTTTTAGGTTAGCAGGAACATAATTTTAAGGCTTAAATAGACAAAGGAGCTCCAGACTTCAAACACATTGAGTTAGGAGGGCTCTTACAGGCTAGATCCAAATCTAACCACCATCTATAATATTGTTTCTAAGAAAAAGTGTGCTTCTGGTTCTAAGCAGCAACCTTAAATCATTTAGGCTGAATGAATGAATACAACTCCTTTATGGTTCGGTTTTCTCATAAGCAAGTAGGGGGGTAATAGAGTCTATCCCAGCTATACTTTGCAAAAGGAGTATTCACTTAAAAATATACATATATTTGATTCCCTGCCATTTGGGGCCTGGAATAGCTCTGCATCACTAACATCTGTATCACTGACATCTCGTAGCTTTTCTAGAAATTTCCTGTCTACAATGCAGGGGTCTGGGAAGGGGTATTATTAGCCTGTCAACCGATACTTCTGAGTGACAGTCTTATATATATGATGAATTTTCATAAAATCTTGGATAGAATATTAGTTTCAAGATGGAAATGAAAGAGAGAACGACAAGGGTAGTCAAAGAACAAACTTGATTATGCTGCTGCTGCTAAGTCGCTTCAGGCGTGTCAGTCATGTCCGACTCTGTGCGACCCCATTGCTGGCAGCCCACCAGGCTCCCCCGTCCCTGGGATTCTCCAGGCAAGAACACTGAAGTGGGTCGCCATTTCCTTCTCCAATGCATGAAAGTGAAAAGTGAAAGTAAAGTCGCTCAGTCATGTCCGACTTAGCGACCCCATGGACTGCAGCCTACCAGGCTCCTCACAATAATCAAATAGGAAAAATCAGTGAAAACTTGTAACTACAATCTACTCTTTAGAAAACCCCCGTACACACAGAGGGCAGAAGCTTGTAAAAATGTAATCAAACTACTTCAATGCCAACATTCCATTTTAAATGTTGAGGCCTTTGTAAATCCTCCTTGTTTACCATTCTATCTCAGGTTAGGGGTCACCTCTGACCCACCCTCCTTCCAGTTTGATTCTAGAGGCTATTTCCTGGAAACCCAAGGCATTCCGCGAGGACCCTCACAACCAGGAATCTGCACTTGAATCTGTGCTGCTCACCAACCCTGAGCTCCTGGAGATGGCAACATTACACATACACGCGGTTCATTCATTTCTGTGAACTGAAGTGATTCCTTTTTAAATCAATACTGCTATAATTTTAAAGTACAGAATTTAGGGCTGGAGGGAATCTCAGAGACCAGTTATTATAACCCTTCTCTAAGATTTTAAATCATTTGCTCCAGATTAGAGAAGAACCAAGACCAGAATCCAGATTGTGAAACTCTTGTTCAGCTGCTCTGTCCTAGCACACCTTGCTGCCTTCCTTTCTTTGCAAACTCATAGGATTACATGAGAGAATCCTAGAAATCTAGTTTCATCTCCCCTCTCTCCCTTCATCTCTGATCCAATTGTTTAGGCCACTGAAGGAGACAAAGGACCTTACTCACAATTATATGGTTCAGAGCAGAGCCAGGATAAAGACTCAGACCAAACTGGAGGGATAAAGTTCTTCCCACTATGTCATAAGCATTCAACTTTCAAGTGGCAGTAGCAGATGTAGCGAAGAGGTCAGCATGGGGCCAAAACCTTACCAGGCCTGTTTTTGCAAGGCCCGCAAGCTAGGAATGGTTTTTCTATTTTTTACATGGTTGAGGAAAAAAAAAAAAAAAGAAAAATCAAAAGAATATCACTTTGTGAATAGGAGATATAAATTTCATAAATCTGACAACATCCATTAACCAAGTTTTGTTGGAATACAGCCATGATGATTTATTTAGGTCCTCTTTATGGCTCCCCTTGAGTAACACCTGCAGAGCTGAGGAGGTGTGAGAGACACCTCCAGCAAAAGCTAAAACGTCTGTGCCATCTGGCCCTTTACAGAGGACAAGCAAGTCCTCTCTTAGAAATCAGAAGTCGAGTTCTACTACTGTTCACCTTGGCCTCCCTCAGTTTAGAAAACAAAACCGATACCATTTTCTTTCTGTCACATCTTCAACGTTTTCTTCCTGCTTGAGAGACCTGAGGGTTCACGTCACAGGCAGGGGTGAAACTGGGGCCTGCCTCGGTTGAGCTCACCAGTGGGATGGGACAGAGCTGGCCCGGAAACACTCGTCTCCCTAGGAAGTGCCCTCCTCCCCACTATTCGACATCGCACACAATGGCTCACAAGGTCCCTGCCAGCTCTCCACCACGAGTTTGATGTTTCCCTCTCTTAGTTCTAAGAATAAATCAGTCCTGCTAAATGGAGGTAGCAAGGGTGAAGCCGGACCTTTTAGAGTCAGGCACCCATAGTAGGACCCTCCATTGACCAGTTATTACCCATGACCTTGAGCCAGTGATGGAGCCCTTGGTTTTCTCATCTAAGAAGATAGCTAAGTACTACTTCTCTCATAGGCTTGTTTGGAGTATTAAATGAGATACATTTCACATGTCTGGTACCTTCTAATCTTTCTCTCTCCCTTTCCCAGAGATAGTATTTGGAGAATAAACATTACATGAACCTTGTTAGGAAAGTCTTTCAAATTAGCTTAAAGATTATTTTATTAAAAAAATATCCAATCTATCAAAACAATAAAAATAGGTTTAGCATTTCATTGGGTGTTTTCCTCATATATCTTTCAGTTCTTTGAAGCTTTTTCCAAGTTATAATCCAAAAATAAAAACGCTGTAATTTTTTAGAAATGTTATATTTATGTAATTTTTACAGCAAGTCACACAAAGAACCAAGCTAAACTATATTCTACCCATGTCCAGTTATGAAGACTAAGAGGGTCAAATACACCAGAACCAGAAAATCCTAGTTTATTTAATCTGGCTTCCTTAACATGAAGTTCTTGTACTTAAAATATTCAGTTTTGGCTGAATTCCAAGACTGACATAAGCCTTCTTCAGGTGTTCTGAAAAGTCTGAAGAGACTCAGAACTGGAAACAAGATTGGAATATAAAACCTTCTATGTGATCACAATGCAAGAAACTTATTGTCTGAAAGCACCATTGAATCAAATTTTATGCCCACACTTATAAAAAAACAAATATGTATATATTCTCAACATTGGTTGTACAGGGTGCTAAAGGTTAATTTCAGTAACATGCTTTTCTCTCTAACATTTGCTAGCAGCAAATTGCTTCAGTCACTTGAATTGCAGTGACACTTTCTGAAATCTGTAATAGGCTGAAAAGATTTTTTTTCATGAATTACCCTAGCAGTCACTTTAATGGGCACACTTTAATGGCCAATCTAACTTAGTTACTAAAACCGCGAATCAGCGTTTTACGTAATGTTAAATTATCTACTTGCCGGCCCATCGGGGTATATGGAGTCATGAAAAACATACTCTGTTCTTTTTCACCAAAATTCCAACAGAGATATCACGCAAGTTTAGTGTCAAGTTACAAAAGTTGCTTTCGAAAGTAATTACTTGACAATTCAAATTGGTAAGAGATGGGAAATCAAGCCACTAAACTTCAGGGAAAGGGAGCTGGGAAGATCGTGACATAACATGCAAATTCACACAGATCCGCTCTGCGTGCAGCTGGCTGCGTGGCAGAAGTCAGAATTTTTGTACTCTCAAAAGTACACGGAAAAAAATGAGGACATCTTCTAAAACAGGCACAGGTATATATAGAAGGAAAATGTGGGCCAAATCTAACAGAAGAGAAACCAAAACACCGAATAGGGCAGGGCTGACTGGGACAAATAACTTGCACTGCAGGCGAACATAAGTTCTTCAAGAGGACCACACGCACCCCTGGACTCCCAGCGCGGGCCGGCGGCCGGGCGGTCAGACTCTGCCCGAGCTGCGAGCGACCGGCGCAGTCACGCAGCGCCGCTCGCTGCCCCTAAGGTGGGGCAAGAAGTAAATAAGATGCTCGATTGCTGCCCAGAAACTGATCGATTTTTCCTATGGGGGCGGGGGGGGGNTATAGGATGGCGCAAAAAAAAGTCTCTCGCGAATTCTCGGGTCTTCTCAGCCAGCGCCAGGAGGCACACGCCACGTTCCCCGTAACCACGGCGCCCTCCTCCGGCCGGTGCCGGCCTAGCTTCGCCGTGCGATCGGGTCCCATGTGCGGCGCTGGGAGCAAGAGGGCCGCGTGGGGAGGCCCGCGTGGCGCTAGGCCCGAGGATTTTAACTACGGTCCTGCCGGCGGCCTCAACTGCAGAGTGGTGTATTGGTGACAGTGGCTCTCCGGGAGTGGCAGGCTGAATTTATCGGGTCTGCCCCTGGTGCTTTACGTTTTCAAGTTTTCAATAGCTCTGCTGTCGTGAATAATTGATTAGCTCCAAGTGCTGAACCGTATAGCGTTTGCATTCCCATTTGAGTTTATAAAATTTCCCCCAACGCACCGTATACTTACTTGAGATAGAAAACCGGTTCTATCCTGGACTTGGCAAATCATCCATCTGCCAGATGAAAGAGGGAAATTAAGCAATTACTTCAATTTTTTTAATTGCACTAGGGGTGGGGGTGGGGAGCGGGAAATGCCTGGCTTGCTTAAAAGCAATCAAAGAGTATCTACTTATTTGGGAAGTAAAACGTATGTGCAAGTTCTCAGAGAACTTCTCCAGAATGCTATAACTTTAGGAGAACCAGTGGAACCTACAGTGAAATAAAGTAACAGGTTTGTACTTTGCATTTCCAGGAACCGAGATGATTAAGTTCTATGAAAAAGGTAGAAGAATACTGCAAATTACATGCAAGCTAGGCGGGAAGGGGTGCTTGCCTGCTGGGTCAGTGGTGAAGAATCCATCTACCAGTGCTGGAGTGGTGGGTTCCGTCCCTGAGTGGGTAAGAAGGAAACGTCAACCCACTCCAGTATTCTTGCCTGAGAAATCCCATGGACAGAGGAGCTTGGCAAGCTACAGTCCTTGGGGTTGCAAGTATCAGACATGACTTAGTGGCTAAACAACAGGGGGAAAGGAGGGATAAAATAGTTAAGTAGGAAAGGGTTAAAAGGAGAAAGGAAATCATGAGGGGAAACACCTAGCAACTGAACAATTGTATCTGCATAATTGTATCCTCAATGAAGCCAAGTGACCTTAGCTTTTTCTAAAGATTTGTAAAATAATGGAAGTAAACTTCTGGCTAGGAAACTGAAATCAATGTGATCCACATCTGCCTTTGAACTTGATACCATAGGAAAATAGATATTTAATGAATTGCTGATCATACAGAAACACAACATGGGTAGATTACTAATGAATATATATCCTTTAATATTTCCAACAACTTGTCAAACCTCCAAACTTCTGTGAAAGTATACAATCCTCTACCCCATCCTGACCCAAAACAACAAATGCAGGAGAGTCTCTGGGACCATATCTGGAAAATTAGAATGCTCAAATTCTCAAATAGCATTTGACTACACAAATAAGGCCCAAGAGTATTCATAAAGCTATTTTCTAAAAACCATAATTTTTAGACTATGTCACCTTTGCTTCCCTTCCAGATTTTTTCAGAGCCATCATTCACACACAGTTTGTTTTACTTTGGTCACTTTGTTTTATTTAGACTTGATTTAATATCTTCAAAGATGTTACTGATTACTGGCACCCAAACTCTAATACAATGCTGGAAGAAAAAGCAGTTCTTGGTCCCAACGCTCTTCCATATAAATGGGCATGGTTTAGCTCATTAATCTTACACAGCCTGTTTTAGATGAATCCAGATGAAATTTCCATTTTTATAGCTGATGAACAGTTCAAAGTGTATAAATTCAAATTGTTCTGTTCACAACTCAAATTGAGTCCTGTGTGTAGGCCATGGGTGTGGTGCTGAAATCCCCATAGCCTTCTGTTTGCCATGCATGCCTCAGGGCTTGTGGGTCTAGAGGAATGAAAGCCTTTTTCTAATTGGATCACCCAGAAGTTGCTTTTTGCAATTCATCTGTATATAAGGAGCAGGTTTTTCTAATCCAAAAGCACGTCTAACATGGTAGTGGTGGACAGGAGAGAAATCATTGCCTGGTTTGGGCTTCCAGGTTTACTATTGAAGAGATAAAAGGGAAAATTTTAAACCTGAAATGGACAGGTGTCTTCTAGCTAACTAGCTTTTACTTTAGGTGACAGATTTGCCCCTTTCTCTGCATCCTCAGGTACATAAGTAGGAATATTATATACTCTTAATTCCAAAAAGTATTAAATGCTATGTACAAAACAAGGTAAATATAATTTTAAAGTATCAGAAATGAACAAGGAAGCTAGTAAAAGGTATCAGGCANAAAAGGGAAAATTTTAAACCTGAAATGGACAGGTGTCTTCTAGCTAACTAGCTTTTACTTTAGGTGACAGATTTGCCCCTTTCTCTGCATCCTCAGGTACATAAGTAGGAATATTATATACTCTTAATTCCAAAAAGTATTAAATGCTATGTACAAAACAAGGTAAATATAATTTTAAAGTATCAGAAATGAACAAGGAAGCTAGTAAAAGGTATCAGGCAGCTAGGATAAATTAAAATTTTTATTGCTGAATTTAGCTCTGTTTTGACTATCAAAAAGAAAACACATACATAAAAGTACATAAAAATGTACTTAAAAAGAAAACACGTGTATACATAAAAGTACACATATTCATATGAAGAGTCAAGTCTTAATCTGGCACTGAATTATATAAAGACTTTATTACATAGACTCTGATATGGAGGACACTGGTCAATACAATGCAGCTGAATATGGATTTGTAACAAGTATATATGTTCTTCAGACTTAGATTTAATATTTTTAAAGCCAAGGTCATAATATTAAATATTAATTCAGTGAAAGCATTTCAGAGGAATATGTCAGATACAATGCTTTCTAGTTATATTAACTTAAAAAAATAGGAATTGAGGGGATTGTATTGTCTATTGCAAGCTCACAAATTGGCATTCTGCATCAGGGGCAAAAAGAATTCAAGGAAGTAGAGAAGTAACATATTATTTAGATCCTTACCACAAATAGAGGCCTGGGTAGAAGCTCTTGGCAAAGATTAAACCATACTGAATGAATGATAGAATTATAATATTATGAATAGTCTGTGACATCTTTATTTTTTAATTTTTAAAATTTATTTTGGCCTTACTGAGCATGTGGGATCTTAGTTCCCTGACCAGGGATCAAACCCATTCCCCTTGTAGCAGAAGCATAGGGCTAGAACTGCTAGACTATCCGGGAATTCCCCTGTGATACCTTTATACTTTAAAAAGGCATGGGAGCCTGAGTCTGAGATGAAGGATCTTGCAGACCAGTAAGCTACATGTATTTTCTTTGCATCAGTACAAACTCCTAAGCACAGGTGTTTCTATAATTATGATACACCGGGAAAATTTTCTGTGTTCAGTGGCCCTCAGACTCACACATCCACTTCAGCAGTCACATGTCAGTCTAACACCACCCTGTGCCCTAAATCTCTGGTGTCATGAAGAAGCTGAAAACTTCAGAAAGCAGATTTACAGCTGTGATGTATAATATAGAACATTTCATGGGGAAAAAAAAGCAGGGCAACAGAACTGAAGTTTACTGGTTGAAATTATTTCCTCATTGAGAATCCATCACTCTTCCACTTAGAGATTATCCTTGAGACAACTTTGAGAACACCTACAGGTAAGGTAGAACTTTTTCCTGAAAAAGAGCTAGAGAAATATAAAGGAGAGATTTCTGCTTCTGATTATGACCAGTTTAAATAATACTGATCAACCCTCTCACCAGAGAAGACTAAGAATGCTGGATAAAATTTAAAATAGAGATATCAAAGAACTAATGATAGAATGAGGAGCTATCTGACCAGATTCTCGAACAAAGGACAGAGATTCCGAGGCTGTGCCTACAGTTGGGGCTGCTTTTGGCTTGACAATTTTTATGAACCTCAATTAGGCAACTGAGAGGTCGAACTACATTTTTGACACCTGGAAGGGTGCAAAAAAAGCAAAGATGATGTAGTTTAGAAGTAGGTGTGAACTGGACACAAAATGACCCTTTCGTGGATAACAACTCTTCCTCCAGACATCTGAGCAACCCAGGAAAAAAAAATCGCAAACCCTGAAACTGGATTAAGAAAATTCCAGGCATTCAACAAACAAAATTCACTCCAGAGGAAGATGACATTATCCTGGACCGTGAATTACTAATATAAGATCCATGGATGTANAAAAAAAATCGCAAACCCTGAAACTGGATTAAGAAAATTCCAGGCATTCAACAAACAAAATTCACTCCAGAGGAAGATGACATTATCCTGGACCGTGAATTACTAATATAAGATCCATGGATGTAGACAAACATTTGAATACATGGAAGAATGGTAGGGTAGGAGCAAGAATCTGAATTCAATCCTGCCTCAGCACCCTGTTCCTGAGTTCTCTTCTGTAGATCCACTCTCCATTCGTATCTGCATAGTCTCTACTTCCGGAGACTAACCTGTATGAATTAAATCAATGGGCTTCCTTGCTTTCTGTTTACCAACTGGGTTTGGTCAATGGGGCGTCTAGGCAGGGGATCTGAGGAAGGACGGATATTGTGACTCATGAGTTATGTCAGGCTGGCCAAGTTGCTCAATAGGAAGTTGTTGCTCTTCTCAAGGTGGCAGATCCTACAGGAAGTACACGATTTCATACTTGTCCCTCATCTTGTCCTTTGACCCCTAGAAATGATGATGGCTCTGAAGCTGCTAGCTCCGAGTTCCTGCACAGCTCTTTAAAGCTTCTCTGTAACTCCTCTACACCTTTGCAATTAGTCTTTTTGTAAATAAACCCACCTCAAATCGTCTTGGAAACAAACCAAGATCATTCTGTCATTTTTGAGACTGCACCCAAGTACTGCATTTGGACTCTTATTGACCATGAGTTCTATTCCATTCCTTCTAAGAGATTCTTGCCCACTGTGGTAGATATAATTGTCATCTGAACTAAATTTCACCCATTCCCACTCATTTTACTTCACTGATTCCTAAAATGTCAGTGTTTACTCTCCCTTGGACAGCAATGAGATCAAACCACTCAATCCTAAAAGAAATCAAACCTGAATATTCATTGGAAGAATTGATGCTGAAGGTGAAGTTCTAGTACTTTGGCCACCTGATGCAAAGAGCTGATTCATTGGAAAATACCCTGATGCTGGGAAAGAACTGAAGACAGGAGAAGAAGGGGGCAACAGAAAATGAGATGGTTGAATGGCCTACTAACTCAATGGACATAAGTTTGAGCAAACTCCAGGAGGTAGAGAAGGACAGGGAAACCTGGCATGCTGTAGTTCATGGGGTCGCAAAGAATTGGACACAACTTAGCGACTGAAAAACAAATTGTCTTGTATCCTGCTGAGACTCTACTAACTATTGTGAACTTTTAGAAATTGGAAAACTGTTGTAACCTCTTTATTTATTCATCCATAAAAAAAGTGCTGGATTAGGTTAAACTGAAAATCGTTTTAAGCTCTAATGTGCTGTGTTTAAGTATTCAGTTAGAATAGCAGTTCTACCGAAATGCAAAATGTAAAGAATGAAAATACTACTGGGTAACCAGACAGTGGATGAGGGAATATTATCTTTACAGAAATATTTCATATAATACATATAGAGTCTAAGGTGGTTAGAATTTTCACCATTTTGCAACTCAGTAAATTTGGATTCAGGTATGGATGATTAATAGTTATTAATATCCCTAAAGGAGAGAGAACCAGAATTATCATGTGCTTCCTGGTAGAAAAGCAGACCACCAATTATGAGGTAATCATACCAAAAACAGTAAGTGTGAATCTCATCAAAACCCCAGAATCTGAAGCTGAGATTCAATAACTAATTCCAAGAAATATATAGGACCACAAAGCACGTTAAAATACTTAGGAGATGCAGTGAGTAAAATCTAGATAGTGGGAAATCTACAACCAAAGGACTCATTTTAATTTTTGCATAATTAGTTACTTCTGCTATAACTGATGCCAAGTTCATTTTCTAGTAATAACATGACCAAATGTGTCTTAGAGCCATTTCCATTTGGAAAAATAACAAGTGCCCATCTCACCATGCTAACTGCTTTGTAGGCATATCTCACATTTTTATGATGAGGACTCCAGGAACCCAAAGGNAGGAGACGTTCAAGGGTTTTAAGCAGGCTCTTCTGTCCATGGGATTCTCCAGGCAAGAATACTGGAGAAGGTTGCCAGGCACCTTTCTAACCCAGAGATTGAATCTGTGTCTCTTAGGTCTCTTGCATTGCCAGGCAGGTTCTTTCCCACCTCCACCACCTGGGAAGCCCATAAGAAAAGGAGACATTTAAGGGTTTCAAGCAGAGGAGTCACACAATCCTATCAATATTTTAGAAGGAAAACTGTGGCTGGATNGAGATTGAATCTGTGTCTCTTAGGTCTCTTGCATTGCCAGGCAGGTTCTTTCCCACCTCCACCACCTGGGAAGCCCATAAGAAAAGGAGACATTTAAGGGTTTCAAGCAGAGGAGTCACACAATCCTATCAATATTTTAGAAGGAAAACTGTGGCTGGATGTAGACATTTAGGCCTGTACCTAAACCCAAAAGGAAATTAAGATGCTTCTGGAATATTTCAAGCCTGATCTCAGGAAGGAGCAGAGATCTTGCAGCATCTCAGGTCTCCTCAGGCTGGAATGATTTTTGACATAATTGAAATGCTTCTTTTAAAAGTATAGTTGCCAACATTTTTGTTTCTATTTCTGTCTTAATAATGTATAGCAGTTTTAATACAGAGAAATGGTTCTTTTCATGTTTTATGAAAGAAAGGCTAGGTTTTGCTCCACGCTGACAAGTGTCCAGTCATGTTTGACTCTTTGCAGCCCCCATGGACTGTAACCCACGAGTCTCTTCTGCCCATGGGATTTCCCAGGCAAGAATACTGGAGTGGGTTGCTATTTCCTTCTCCAATTGCTCCATGTCCCACCCACGTATTCACTGTTTCCTAGACTGTCAATGTGTCTCCTTCTTCTTTTGTCATTTTGACTACAGTTCTTACTGTTAAAGGCATCTCTTTAATATAATTTAGATACACAAATCAGGGCAAGTACATAGAGCCACAGTAAGACCTTTTGTGTAAGCTTTGGAAACCTGACTCTGACTACCAGAACCAAAAAATGAATTGTTTGTGAGGATACTAGAACTCATGCATCAATGCCAGGTTGGCATCCAGGCTCAGAAAAGATTGAAACCAAGAACCCTCAAAGGCCAGGAACTATAGCTGAGGTCACTCCACCAGAATAATAGCTGTGACTTTGTCCCAAGTAGTCACAGCTATTTTCTGTGACATTACAGTTGTTAATGGAGAAGGCAATGGCACCCCACTCCAGTACTCTTGCCAGGAAAATCCCATGGGCGGAGGAGCCTGGTAGGTTGCAGTCCATGGGGTCTCGAAGAGTCCGACACGACTGAGCGACTTCAGTTTCACTTTTCACTCTCATGCATTGGAGAAGGAAATGGCAACCCACTCCAGTGCTCTTGCCTGGAGAATCTCAGGGACGGGGGAGCCTGGTGGGCTGCCCTCTATCGGGTCGCACAGAGTTGGACACGACTGAAGCGACTTAGCAGCAGCAGCAGCAGCACAGTTGTTAAAGACATAAGGCTTCTAAAATTAATAGTACTGCTTCTTGAATAAATAGATAAATCAATGAGACAGAATAGACTATCCATAAATAGATCAAATTACATAGGAAAATTTAGTATAAGAAACATACTTTTAGAGTATTGGATCAAAGGGATTTTCCAAAAGTGGTATTGGAGTAACTACAAAGCCATATGGAAAAGATAAAATTAGATTCATTTCCCACACCATACACCAAGAAAAATTCCGTTTGGATATAAGATCTAATTATAAAAAATGAACAGGGAGGAGGTTCAGAAGTAAATGGTATTTTTGAAGGCCAAGGAATAAAGAAATCCTCCAGAATGTCAGACTTCGTATGTCAACTTATCTAGCTGAATATAATCCAGACCAGAGGAAGAGGTTTTCAAGTGTTTAAGGCCCTATTTTAAAATAGAACTTTTTTGCTGCAAGTTCTTTTTCATTGTAAACTTGATAAAGAGATAAAATATGAAAAAAATGAAACTATATAAGTACTCAATAAATTTATGTGTGTGTGCGTGTGCTAAGTCGCTTTAGTCATGTCTGACTCTTTGTGCTGCTATGGACTATAGCCCACCAGGGTCCTCTGTCCATGGGCTTCTCCAGGCTAGAGTACTGGAATGGGTTGCCATGTCCTTCTCTAGGGATCTTCCTGACCCAGGGATTGAACCTGCATGGCTCCTGCACTGCAGGCAAATTCTTTACTGCTGAGCCTCTGGGGAAGATCGGCAATAAATATATGGATATATTCTTTTCAACTTAGGAGCAAGGAAACCTTTTAGGACTATGGCTCAAAATGTAAAAACTAAAGAGGAAAAATGCATAAACTTGATAACATAAAAAGTCTTCGTATGGCAAATGATGTCACAAACTAAAAAGATGAATAGCAAACTAGGAAAAAATATCTGCAGCTGATAGCACAGCCCTTAAAATGAGTTTCTAAAAATAGAGACCAAAAGTTCTATGGAAAAGTGAGCTAGAAAGCTACAGGCAATTCATGAATATGGAAATACAAGTGTCTTTTACCATATAGAGATACTAAGCCTCATTCATAATGAGATAAATACAAATTCAAACTGTACTAGTATTCCATTCTTCAGTTACTACCTGCATGTTAAGTTGCTTCAGTTATGTCCGACTCTTTGCAACCCTATGGACTATAGCCTGCCTGGGTCCTCTGTCCATGGGATTCTCCAGGCAAGAATACTGGTAATCCAGTTTCTAAACATATATCCCAAGGTTACATTGGTGAAATTATGAAAGACATTTTTACAAGGCAGTTCATTTTAGTACTATATGTGTGTGTGTGTGTGTGTGCTAAGTTGCTTCAGAAACATCTGACTCTTTGAACTTTGCGACCCTATGAACTGCAGCCTACCAGGCTTCTCTCATGGTATTCTCCAAGCAAGAGTACTGGAGTGATTTCCCATGCCGTCCTCTTGGGGATCTTCCAGACCCAGAGATCTAACCAGCATCTCATGTGTCTCCTGCATTGGCAGGTAGGTTCTTTACCACTAGTGCTTCCTGGGAAGCAGTACTCTTTACAATAACAAAAGATTGAAAATCATCAAATGTTCTCATTCAGGACTTGGTTTAATAAACTATGATATATTCACTCAATGGAGTAGTATTCAACTATAAAAAGGAATGTTGACTATCTCTAACCATTATCCTATTTTTCTAGTTTTCTGGTTATTTTCACTGGGAGGATAATCCCAAGTCCTATTTCTCTGTCACGGGTGGACTCAGAAATTCAAGAAATAATTTTTTAAAGTAATGTATTATATTGCTGAATTGTGTAATATAAACACACACACACACATGTATATGTCTCATTTTCTTAATATAATGGCAACATATACTATACAATTCTTTACTCCCTGTAGTTTCAGGTATTTGACAACAAGCAGTACACAGATTGGAACCCTGAAAAAAGAGCAATGAATGAGGTGACTTTTCTGTCAGAAGGCATTTTCTGTACAGTAGTGTAAGGAAGGAGAACTTCAACAGACTCCCAGTATCTTAATATGAAGATAAAAAGATTAGAATTTGAGGAGGCTTAGATGGTTAGAATGTGAATATGTATCTGAGAGGAGAAAGCTATACAGAGAAAGAAATCTAGAAATCTGCACAGAAGGCCCTAACTTTGTCTTAACTGAGTTTAGAAACAAGAAAGTTAACCCATAAGTAGATTATTTATTACATAGGTAACTATTTGTCAGAAAAAGGTTGATATCCTCCAAAGAAATATAACAAAAATATAACACTCAGGAAAACTAGAACAAAGTGAAAAGTAAAGTCCAATGCTGTAAAGAACAATATTGCATAGGGACCTGGACTGTTAGGTCCATGAATCAAGGTAACTTGGATGTGCTCACATAGGAGACGGCAAGGGTGAACATTGACACTCAGTGAACTAAAATGGATGGGAATGAGTGAATTTAACTCAGATGGCATTATGTCTATTACTATAGGCAAGAATCCCCTAGAAGAAATGGAGCAGCCCTCAAAATAGTCAACAAGAGCCTGAAATGAAGTACTTGGATGCCATCGCAAGAACAACAGAATGACCTTGGTTTGTTTTCAAGGCAAACCATTCTACATCACCCTAATCCAAGTCTATGCCCCAAACACTTACACTGAAGAGGCTGAAGCTGAACAGTTTAGACCTACAAGACATTCTAGAACTAACACCAAAAAAATATGTCCTTTTAACCATGCGTATGTGCTCAGTTGCTTCAGTCCCGTCTGACTCTGCAACCCCATGAACTGTCGCCTGCCAAGCTCCTCTGTCTATGGGATTTTACAGGCAAAAATATTGGAGTGGGTTGCCATTGCCTCCTCTGTGGGATCTTCCCGAACCAAAGATCAGACCTGTGTCTCCTGTGTCTCCTGAATTTCAGGTGTATTCTTTACCACTGAGCCACTGAGGAAGCCCCCTTTTTCTTTACAGGGGATTGAAAATGCAAAAGTAGGAAGTCAAGAGATATGTGGAGTTACAGGCAAGTTTGGCCTTGAAATACAAAAAGAAGCAGTGCAAAGGCTAACAGAGTTTTGCCACAAGAACACACTGGTCAGAGCAAACACCCTCTACCAACAACATGAGAGACAACTCTACATATGGACATCACCAGATGGTCAATAACAAAATCAGATTGATTATATTCATTGTAGCTGAATATGGAGAAGCTCTATACAGTCAACAAAAACAAGACCTGGAGCTGACCATGGCTCAGATCATGAGCTCTTTATTGCAAAATTCAGGCTTATATTGAAGAAAGCAGGAAATACCACTAGACCATTCAGGTATGAGCTAACTCAAATCCCTTATGATTATACAATGGAGGTGATGAATAGATTCAAGGGATTAGATCTGGTATACAGAGTGCCCAAGGAACTATGGACAGAGGTTCATAACATTAGGAGGTGGTAACCAAAACCATTGCAAAGAAAAAAAAATGCAAGAAGGTAAAGCGGTTGTCTGAGGAGGGCTTACAAATAGCTGAGAAAAGAAAAAAAAAGCAAAAAGCAAAGGAGAAAAGGGAAGATATACTCAACTGAATGCAGAGTTCCAACGAATAGCAAGGAGAGATAAGAAAGCCTTCTTAAGTAAACAATGCAAAGAAACAGAGGAAAATAATAGAATGGGAAAGACTAGAGATCTCTAGAACAAAAGCCTTTGACTGTGTGGATCATAACAAACTGTGGAAAATTCTTAAATAGATGAGAGTACCAGACAACCTTATCTGCCTCCTGAGAAACCTGTATGCAGGACAAGAAGCAACCATTAGAACTAGACACAGAACAACTGACTGGTTCAAAATTGGGAAAGGCATATGACAAGACTGTAGATTGTTAGTCTGCTTATTTAACTTATACTTGGAGTACAACATGGGAAATGCTGGGCTGGGTGAATCCCAAGCTGGACTCAAGATTGCTGGGAGAATTATCAATAACCTCAGATATGCAGATGATACTCTCTAATGGCAGAAAACAAAGGGAAACCAAAAAGCTTCTTTCCTGATGAGGGTGAGGTGAAAGAGGAAAAAAGAAAGAGGGTGAAAAAGCTGGCTTAAAACTCAACATTCAAAAAATGAAGATCACGGCATCCGGTCCCATCACTTCATGGCAAGTAGATGGGTAAACAGTGGAAAGAGTGACAGATTTTATTTTCTTGGGCTCCAAAATCACTACAGACAGTGACTGCAGCCACGGAATTAAAAAGACGCTTGGTCCTTGAAAGAAAAGCTATAACAAACATAGACAGGATATTAGAAAAGCAGAGACATCACTTTGTAGACAAAGGTCCATATAGTCAAAGCTGTGGTTTTTCTAGTAGTTATATATGGATATGAGAGCTGGACCGTAAAGAAGGCTGAATGCCGTAGAACTGATGCTTTTGAATTGTGGTGCTGGAGAAGATTCTTGAGAGTCCCTTGGACTGCAAGGAGATCAAACTAGTCATTATTAAAGGAAATCAATCCTGAATATTCATTGGAAGGACTGATGCTGCAGCTGCAACTCCAGTTCTTTGGGCACCTGAGACAAAGAGGCGACTCATTGGAAAAGACCCTGATGCTGGGAAAAATTGAGGGCAGGAGAAGAGGGTGACAGAGGCTGAGATGGTTGGATGGCATCACTGGATCAATGGACATGAGTTTGAGCAAACTCTGGGAGATAGTGAAGAACAGGGAATCCTGATGTGCTGCAGTCCATGGGGTCATAGAGTCGGACATGATTTAACAACTGAACAACAGCAAACTAGCATCCAATCAAAACTTGCCACACAACACAGGAAAAAAAATCAGTTGCAGCAATAGACACAGAAATGGCGGAGATAGTGCAATCATTGAAGACATTAAAACAGGTATCATACAATAGGCTTAACTGCTTAAGAATACAAAAGGAACGTGGGTGAGCATAGTGAGGATAAGATGGAAGATACAATAAACAACAAAACTAAATTTACAGAGAGGAAAAATAAAACTAAAATTAGTGGACTTCCCTGCTGGTCCAGTGGCTTAGACTCTTTGCTTCCAATGCAGGGGCCCCGGGTTCCATGCTTGGTAGAGAACTAAATCCCACATGCTGCAAGTAAGAGTTGGTATTCTCCAACTAAAGATCTCACAGGCTGCAGCTAAAAGATTCTGCATGCTGCAACAAAGACTTGGGGTAGTCAAATAAATAAATAAATAAAAATATTTTTAAAAATTAAAATTAAATTGAATGGGATTAATGGCATCCGGTCCCATCACTTCATGGGAAATAGATGGGCAAACAGTGGAAACAGTGTCAGACTTTATTTTGGGGGCTCCAAAATCACTGCAGATGGTGATTGCAGCCATGAAATTAAAAGACACTTACTCTTTGGAAGAAAAGTTATGACCAACCTAGATAGCATATTCAAAAGCAGAGACATTACTTGCCGACTAAGGTCCATCTAGTCAAGGCTATGGTTTTTCCTGTGATCATGTATGAATGTGAGAGTTGGACTGTGAAGAAGGCTGAGCGCCGAAGAATTGATGATTTTGAACTGTGGTGTTGGAGAAGACTCTTGAGAGTCCATTGGACTGCAAGGAGATCCAACCAGTCCATTCTGAAGGAGATCAGCCCTGGGATTTCTTTGGAAGGGATGATGCTAAAGCTAAAATTCCAGTACTTTGGCCACCTCATGTGAAGAGTTGACTCATTGGAAAAGACTCTGATGCTGGGAGTGATTGGGGGCACGAGGAGAAGGGGACAACAGAGGGTGAGATGGTTGGATGGCATCACGGACTCGATGAGCGTGAGTCTGAGTGAACTCCGGGAATTGGTGATGGACAGGGAGGCCTGGCTTGCTGTGATTCATGGGGTTGCAAAGAGTCAGACACGATTGAGAGACTGAACTGAACTGAACGACAAATTGGATAATACCGAAGAAAAGATTAGTGAACTTGAAGTAATAGGAAGTGCATTTATCAAAACTTAAGCAGAAAAAAAATGAGTGGAAAAAAAAAAAAAACCCAGCAGAGCTTAGTGATCTGTGGGATATCGAATGATCTAAAATATAACAATTTGAGTCTCAGAACTGTTAAAGGGAAGTCTTCAGGTGAAAGCTTTTAAAAATCACTTTTTCCCTTTTATGAGCTACAAGTCTCCTTCTTTAAAATGACATGTCAGTTTTTTGTCATGTTATGTATTATTGTTATATTTTAACAGTATAGTTTGTGGGACTTCCCTTGTGGTCCAGGGGTTAAAACTCTGCGCCCACAATTCAGAGGACATGGTTCTATACATGGCCACATGCTGCCACTAAAGATCCCACATGCTACAACAAAGACCCAGTGCAACCAAGTAAATATATATATATATATATATTTAATTACAGTTTGTAGAAATCTAAATGATTTTCTTAGTAATATCTTGACCCAGTACCAATTATAATCTTTCATTTCCAGTGGATAATCAAAGTTTATCTTGATATCTTAGAATTCTATATGAATAGCAAAGATGGATATATGTAAAGTATAGATGGCCCTTGAGATAATCTGGAATCCTCTTTTGATGTAGGGACCAAAATGTCATATATATTTCAACTGTGTTTATTTTAATTAGAGATAACTCTAACCTCTAGTATAGAATTCTATTTTAATAAATACAAATATTTTTGTATTAATGATTTGTGAACTAAAACCTACAAAGAGAATTTGTTTAAATCACATTTTATTTAGATAATAACATTTAATTAAGTTAATCATTGTGACAATTAATTTTGTTTCAATTGACTAGGCTATAGTGACTAGTTGTTTGAGAAAGGCCAAATCTAGACATTACTATGGAGAAGGCAATGGCACCCCACTCCAGTACTTTTGCCTGGAAGATCCCATGGACAGAGGAGCCTGGTGGGCTGCAGTCCATGGGGTCGCTAGAGTCGGGCATGATTGAGAGACTTCACTTTCACTTTCATGCATTGGAAGAGGCAATGGCAACCCACTCTACTGTTCTTGCCTGGAGAATCCCAGGGAGGAGGGAGCCTGGTGGGCTGCCATCTATGCGGTTGCACAGGGTCGGACACGACTGAAGCGACTTAGCAGCGATAGCAGACATTACTATAACAGTATTGTGTAGAATGATTAAAATTTGCAACAGCTGACTTTAAATGGATTACCAACCATAACATGGATGGGCCTGTCCAATCAGCTGTAGGCTTTTAAAGCACAGATTGAGGTTTCCTGGAATAAGAATTCTGCCCTAAGATTCAAACATAGTTTCTAACCTGCCCCATGTATATATTGATAGATACAGGTATATGTATATATATAAATGTGTCAAATCCTAAACATTTACACTTACCCACAATTTCAAAACAAAGTTTTCTATAGATTCAGGAAACTTTCACTTGTCTTAACTTATATTAGAACTAATTCAAAAAATATCAAGTGTTTATATACATCAAGCACAATATGTTTCACTTGAAACCTCATGTTTTTCATTATATTGACATAAATTTCACTATTTAATTTTAGTATACAATTCACAATTTGTGCATGCATTAAACATGCAATATCCCAATTCCCAATTTGATATTTTTTAGTAAATGTACTTGTCACTACTGATAAAACTAGTAATACTATATTTCTTTAAAAATTAGGGTAAAAATTCAAGTCTCCTAGATTCTTTGTAGACTATTTTATATCTTTAGATATCAAAATATGTGTAATACAAAATATCCAAATTTGGAATGTTACAAAAAAAAAATCCTGGAATTCATAAATCATTTTTCTACTTTCTACCAAAAAGGATGGGGGAGGCTGGGTTTAATTCCTATCTTTATAAAACAGAAATTTTATTTTAAACTAGATAATATTTAGAACTGTCATTTTTTTCTCCTTTATTTCTGTGAAGTTCTTTGCCTAGTTTCTATCTTTGAAGTCCCTTTGAAGTGCTTATTCTTTTACTGTCACCTATAACGTTTCTTTTTTATATTTTGAGCTTACATCTGATTTTAGAAAAAACATATTGTTTTTAAAAGTTTATTTTACACCACTTTTAGCTTCAAATACATTCACAGTCTCCCTGTCCCTCTCCATTTTTGGATAAAAGCAATTTCAAGTACAATAGTCAGCCTCCAGTTCTTTTTATTTCATGTATTTTACCAATCAAAGCTTATTAATTTCAATTAAATCATGTTTGGAATACACAAGTGTCAGATAATCACTCTTGAGCCCTGAGATCTCTGAATACCATTTCGTGTTCCATAGACTTCTACTATGTCTGTGTGATTCACAGCCTTATGAGATCTTTTTGGATAGAATAGAAACTTTTATCTGTATAACAGATTACCCCACACTGTAAAACGGAGTCTAAACATTTATAAATATTTAAAATTCATCAACTGCTCACTCACTGCCTTCTGCTTCACTGGGATTCTTTATTTCAAAAATTGGCAATTCTTTACTCTTTGTAGTCTAGGCTTATTCTGACTTTTAATTTCTGAAATACTAAGCTTTAGACCATGAGGAAATTAATTCCAGTACATCTGACCTCTTCTGGGGAGATGTCTTTAGTCCATTTAAAATAGGTGGGACAATTCCAGTGGAACACAGCACTTTTATAAGACCTGCTGCTGCTGCTAAGTCGCTTCAGTCGTGTCTGTGCGACCCCATAGACGGCAGCCCACCAGGGTCTGCCATCCTTGAAATTCTCCAGGCAAGAACACTGGAGTGGGTTGTCATTTCCTTCTCCAATGCATGAAAGTGAAAAGTGAAAGTGAAGTCGCTCAGTCGTGTCCGACTCTTAGTGACCCCATGGACTGCAGCCCACCAGGCTCCTCTGTTCATGGGATTTTCCAAGCAAGAGTACTGAAGTGGGTTGCCATTGCCTTCTCCGGTTATAAGACGTATATCCTGGTAATTCTGGACTTCCCAGGTGGCACTAGTAGTAAAGAACCAGACTGCCAATGCAAGAGACATAAGAGATACAGGTTCAATCCCTGGGTTGGGAAGATCCCTGGTAGAGGGCATGGTGACCCACTCCAATATTCTTGCCTGATGAATCCTCATAGACAGAGGAACCTGGCGGGCTACAGCCCACGGGATCACAAAGAGTAGGACATGACTGAAGTGACTTAGCATGCTCACATCCTGGTAATTCTACTTCCATTATTTCTATGATGTCTGCTAGGATATTCAGGTCAGCTTCTCCTCAAAGTGGAAAGCAAATAGAAAAAAAAGTACCAGGGATTAACTAGTGTGGCTAGGGTCAAGTGCAGTTCTTGAATGGGAGTGTCTCTAGCTCAGAGGACTGGGAAAGTCTCAGCCTTGGTTTTACACCCAGGCCTGTGGAGTGAGGGTTGTCAGAACAGAAGTCAGCTGCTCCAAGAGAGGGAAGAAGTGGTGTTGAGCAGATGGGATTTTAAAGTCACTACCTATAGACTGAAAGGAGTACTCAATCTAAGCTGCTTTTGCATAAATTCCATAGCATTATTCCCATCAAGATTTCCAGGGGCCTGAGCTTTGTAACACTGTTACTTTGCTGAGTACTCAAGTGTCATAGTCACAGGAAGGAGACCCTGCTTTTACCAATAGTTCTGCTACCCAGCATGGAAAGGATTAGATAAGAAATAACTGGTCACAATAACTGGAAAATAAAAGCATTCCATGTTTGTTCCAAAAGGAGCTATGTTCATCACAGCAGTTACGGTCCTTTATAACCAAATTCAGAAACTATAGGTTTGTCACACATGCGTGAAGGCGACGCTGATTGCCTCATTTCCAAGTGTAGGTATTGCTCTGTTGAAAGGAGTCCATACTGAGCCAAAGGATGCAGTTTCAGTAAAGAGGAGCCATGAAAGTAATGTGCTTTGTATTCCTGTTGCTCACTTTGAGTCCTTTTTGTTATTACAAATTTGTGGAGAAAAAATAGAAACTCTGAAATGTGGTTTTCCTCTATTACAAATTTGCTCATCTGTAGCCTCTACAGATGCGTGTTCGGTGCACTGCTAGTGTGATTGTGAAGCTCATTTCACAACGTATAAGACAACAAACCATGTATAGATATATACATTTTCTATCTATCAATTATACCAATAAAGCTGGCAGAAGAGTTCCCATAAGGTGTGCATGACAGGCAGCAATGCTGTGCCTTAGTCTTCTCGACTGTGCAGAATCTTAGATCAACCTGTTTAATACCATAAACATTTTCGATTTTTTTTTCCTCCATGAGCTCCAGAAATGTCATTGTTTCATAAGTGGTTGTGCTCAGTCGCTAAATCGTGTCTGACTCTTTGCAACCCCATGGACTGTAGCTGCCAGGCTCCTCTGTCCATCGAATTTTCCAGGCGAGAATACTGGAGTGGGTCACCATTTCCTTCTCCATCGTAAGTGTTGAGTCAGAAGTTAATATCATCATCAGAGAATGAATGTAACCACACTGCATTCATATAATTCCAGCATAAAAACCAACAAAATTAGAACTTCTGGCTGGCCTTTGCTGCAGAATTATAAATGTGCAATTCCTGTTTGGTTTTGAAATATTTAGATTTGTTTCTCTCTCGCTGCTACAGTTTTCAAGACCTCCTAGCTAGAAATGATTGATCCACTGGAAACTTCCATCTTACATCAGAAGAAATAAAAATGTAAGAGAAGTATGGAATTGACATTAAAACAAATTGACGTTAAAGCTCAGTATTCTTTGTTCCATAGCTCATTTGCATTTAAAAAAGTCTTCAAGTAATTAATTTTAAAAGTCACAGACAATATATTTCTAGTACTGGAGTTGTAGGTAGTCCTTTACTCTACTTTCATCCATACCTCTAGGAAACCTAGACTCCACATTGGAGACTTCACATATCTCCTATTCCTTAATTTCTCAATTCAATTCAAGTTGTCAAACATTTATGGCAGGCTTACTGTACACGGAGAATTCTTTAAGACTCTGGAGATACAAACAAATTAGACCTGGACTTGCCTTTTAGGTACCTAAAATCCAGCATAGGAGTATGTTTTATTTATGAGGCCTGGCATGCTGCAATCCACGGGGTCACAAGGTGTCGGACACGACTGAGCGACTGAACTGAATTGTTTTTATTCTAGCAAACCTAGCATGTGAGATGAAATATTTTTCAATGCTGTAGTCATGTATTGGTCAGGAAGGGTGGCTAATATCTTGGAGTCCCTTGGAATTTCTTCCACCGTCAGGATCATCGTAAACGGTTTACCGCAGCTGGAACCAGCTTCTGTCCTTTCCAGAACCACCACACTATTTTTAGCTTAGACTGGAAATCTTCCTGTACCACTCCTGGCCAAGGTTCCAGCTGCTTTGTGTTTGCTCATTTCAATATTCTATTAACTTTTCTTTGGCACTGCAGAAAACTCCAGAACATTCCTAGTTTATTCTTTGCACTGTTACAAAAAATACAGTGAAGGTTTAGGCTTGTATTATGCTGTGGTCACTCAATACCAGTATTTCCTGAATGTCTAAGTCAGGTCTCTGGGATATGCCAGTGAATATAACAGGCAAAGATTCCTGCCCTCATGGAACATATACTCCAATTATAACGTATAATAAAAAATCCAAAATAACCCAGGCTCGAAAGAATATAACTTTTTTTCTCATATAAAATAAGTCCAGATTTAATCTGTCCAGGTCTCCACTGGTGGCTCCATTGTTGCTAACGATTCCTTCACTGTCTGTTCTTCTCTCAAGCCTGATCTCATGGCTTTGATCCTCAGAATCACCTCATAATCAGAAAATGGCTGATGTAGTCCAGCCATCATATCCACATTCTAGGAGGCAGGAGGGCAGGGAGTGAAGGCAAAAGACCGTGACTTCGTGCTAACCAGCTCTTTAAATTAGCTTTCCTAGAAGCCTCACTCAATTATGTCCAGTTAGAGAAGGGCTATCCACGAGGGGGGCTGGAAACTGTAGCTTTAAACGTGGCCTATACCCACAGCCAACGATTTAGGGGTTTTGTTACCAGGGAAGAAGGAAAGAATGGATATAGCCTAAGCAACAGTCTTTGTCATGTATATCTTAATCTTCAATATAATGTGTGTGCATATGTATATATTTATCTATAAATAGAGAGATGATAGCTAGGTAGGTAGATAGATGGATAGATAGATGTACAAGGAGAAATTTTAGAGCATCATAAAGGGGAATTATCACATGTATGTAGTGCTTTGCAGTTATAAGTACTCTTGTAAAAAATAATATATATAAAACCTAACTTTAAATATGAGACTTCTACCTATTTTCCAACTTTTACTGTGCTGATAATCCCATGTAATTATTATTTAAGAAGTGTGGGTTATGAGCTGTCACTTATTTAATTGAATGAAATCCACTATTCTCAGTTCTCAAAATAATCTGCANTAGATAGATGTACAAGGAGAAATTTTAGAGCATCATAAAGGGGAATTATCACATGTATGTAGTGCTTTGCAGTTATAAGTACTCTTGTAAAAAATAATATATATAAAACCTAACTTTAAATATGAGACTTCTACCTATTTTCCAACTTTTACTGTGCTGATAATCCCATGTAATTATTATTTAAGAAGTGTGGGTTATGAGCTGTCACTTATTTAATTGAATGAAATCCACTATTCTCAGTTCTCAAAATAATCTGCAAATTTTATACTTTATTTATAATCTCAATCAAAAAGAAGTCAACTGATTTTTTAAATAAGAGAAAAAAAAAAGAACTTCTCTGAGAGGACCTGTATTTGGTTCAGGTAAAATAATGTGTGTCCTTAAATCTTAATTTAAGGCCTCTTAATGACGTAGCGGGGCAGGGAGAGTACAGTCAGTTTCTCCCTTCCTTTCCTCTTCACTGCACCCTGTAGCCCCAGGAAGATTCCCATGGCTCAAAAGCAGTGTGAATGGTGAGAGCTCTGTGCAGAAGGATTGCTCTGAGTTTTGTCTCAGTCAGGAAAGAGCTGACTTCCTTTCTTTAGGCCTAAGTGTCCTAATTTGTAAAATGAAGGTGATTAAGTTCAATTACTGTCTCAGCATTTTATTTAACTGTTGGAATAATCACTAAATAACTTTTTGAAAAGATTCTGAATTTGTACTATTTTTCTCTTTCTCTCTCTTTCTTGTCTTAGAAACACTTGATTGAAGATAGGCATCAGGTCAGTTCAGTTCAGTCTCTCAGTTGTGTCCGACTCTTTGTGACCCCATGAATCACAGCACGCCAGGCCTCCCCTGTTCATCACCAACTCCCGGAGTTCACCCAAACTCATGTCCATCCAGTTGGTGATGCCATCCAGCCATCTCATCCTCTGTCATCNCAGGTGGAGATGTCAGAGGACAGGGTTCAAGGCAAAAGAAACTGCTTGCTTGCAAGGGAAGGGCTGAGTCTGTGTGCCTGGAGCAGTTAGCATTTTGGCTGTTATGCTGAAATCAGTGGAAGAATACTGCAGATTTAAAAATTTTCCTATGATACACTTCGTGCATATAAAATATATGTGAGTTGTAAAAATATTTACTGAGCGCTTACATATTCATCATTTAGGTTAAGAAATAAAACATTGCCTGTACCACTGGAGCCCCTGGTTACGGCTTCTGTCCTTCCTGTAGCTTCTTTTTTCTGAGTCAGTCATTCATCCTTTTTTCCCAAGAACAACCATTATCCTGAATTTTCTACTTATACCTTCTTTATTTTTCCTTTTAGTTTTATGCATATGCATGCACAGTTTTGCATGATTTTGACCTTTGGCTGAAAAGCAACAGCATGAGTGAATCTGAGTGTTCAGTGAAGATGGTAAGCTGTAGGAGCCATGTAGTAACTGTGTGGAAACCAAGTGGGCAGCAGAGGATGAGACGGTTAGATAGCATCACCAACTCAATGGACATGGATTTCAGCAAACCCTGGGAGATAGTGGAGGTCAGAGGAGCCTGGCATGCTGCAGCCCATGAGGTCACAGAGTCAGATCCCACTTCCCAACTGACTAACAGCAAATGGGTAATGGATTGGAGGTGAACAGGAATGGAGGAGGGAGCAGTTAGAAGCGTCCTGTAATGTAGGTGGTCGCTTATGGTTGATGGTTGTAGCCTCTTCAGAGAAATTATATACAAACTCATGGCCCTTTGGAGTCTTGTCGCTCTGAGGCGTTTGACCTTGCCGGTCTTAAGGTGTGATGAGCTTGTTTCCTTCTTCAGGCTTGCTCTTTGCTTTGGAAACCTTTCCTCTCAAATCTTCAGGGTTCTGTCTTACTGCATTCAGGTCTCTGTTCAGAGACATCTTCACTGACCACTTTACTGAGCAATGACCTGCCCCCTCCCCACCCTTGCTATTATTTTCTAGTCTTACTCTGCATTATTTTTCTGAATAGTTTTTTTTATTGCAACCTGAAGTTATATACTTATAGCACATCTTCCGTGCTAAAGTATAAGATCCACGAAGGCTGGTACTTTGTCTGTTTTGCCTAACACTATACTCGTCGTCCCTTGTTCATAGTAAACATTTATTGAATAGATTTGACTTGAGATTGGGATAATGGAATCCAGTCATTCCTTTTTGGCTGTCTTCCAGACATCTCTCTTGCTGTAAATTTTTTTCAGGGCTTGAGGTTAATGCCCAAACCCTGTCCTTCCTAGACATTTCCGCTTGACTATCAGGCTGTCACCTCAAACTTACCATGTCTAAAATTACACATTATCACTCTTCTGCAGTCTTCCAGTGTTGTTAATGCCACCATCGCTGACAGTCCCCAGGCACCAAACCTTGGTGTTATCTTGCAGCGTTCACTAGTTCCCGTCCCTAGGGAGCTTATGTCCGCATTTGTGTCTTTGAGGGAGTTTCTGATCACTGTTTTCACCTCTGCCTTCTGCTGTTGACATTTTAGCCAGCCTGCAGGGTCTTGCGAAGATTCTTCTCTTCTGGGCATCAAGCTGAATTTTCCGTTCCACCAGCTTTTGTATTCATGGTCTACAGTTTTTGTGTTTTAAACACAGTATCCTGGCTTACACTGTTACGTTTCCATGTCCTAGTATTTTTAAACACAGTAAAGCAAACAAAAAGTATTTATTGATTGAGTCACCTTTGTCTCCTTTTTTATCCCATTTTAAACCTCACCACGTGTGTTCTCTGCTCGGTCTTGTTGTCCTAGACCTTGATGCTTGTCGCTTTGTCCTGTGTCACGTCGCAGAGCTGGCAGCTGCATAGTTTTCATACCTCCTGTCTTTTGTTATCTTTGACGCTGGGTTTTCTCTGAGCCCATGGAGGCTCTTGAAGTTTTAAAAATGAGAAGTCATAAGGTTTCAAGTCCTGTGTCACATTGGAAATGTGTAGGGGCAGAGGAGTCTGAGTTAATGATGTTAGCAGGAGCTCTTTATAATTACTTAGCAACAATGCAGGTTGTGGAGATAAATTTGGTTTTTTAAATCATTATATTGCAATGAACACAGACTCTTTAGGTCTCAAGATCTTCTCTGATTGCCTCCAGGCTTGTCTTTTTCCATCGGTAACTGACAGATGACTGCAGCACCTCTTTGGATTTTGCTGACCCCACTGTGTACTTTATGAGCTACTCTGTTGCTGGGTTGTGATTTCTTTAGTGTTCCAACTGCTCTTCTCTCTTTTGTAAGAATACAGGCTGCAGCTGGACCAGAACTAGAGTGGTGAAGTGCTTACCTTGGGTATATAATTTAAGTGAAGTGAAAGTGAAGTTGCTCAGTCGTGTCTGACTCTTTGAGACTCCATGGAATGTAGCCCACCAGGCTCCTCCGTCCATGGGATTTTCTAGGCAAGAGTACTGGAGTGGGTTGCCATTTCCTTCTCTGGGAGATCTTCCCGACCCAGGGAATGAACCTGGGTCTCCCGCATTGCAGGCAGACGCTTTACTGTCTGAGCCACCTCAAAAAACCTCCCAGGTGGCACTGGTGCGAAAGAACTCGGCTGCCAAAGTGGGAGACACGAGACATGGGTTTGACCCCTGGTCAGGAAGATCCCCTGGAGGAGGAAATGGCAGCCCTACTCCAGTATTTTTGCCTGGAAAATTCCACGGACAGAGGAACCTGGCAGGCTAGTCCATAGGGTCTCAAAGAGTCCAACAGGTCTGAGTGACTGCACACAAAAAGCTCAGTAGTCAAGATAGTCTCTTGTGTTCATGCTAAGTCGCTTCAGTTGTGTGTCAGACTCTTTGTGACCCCATGGACTATAGCCAGTCAGGCTCCTGTCCATGGGATTCTCCAGGCAAGAGTCCTGGAGTGGGTTGCCTCCTCCAGTGGATCTTTCTGACCCAGGGCTTGAATGGGTGTGCCTTGAGTCTCTTACCTCTCCTGGATGGGCAGGCATGTTCCTTACCACTGGCGCCACCTGGGAAGCCCTAAACAATCTCTTAATGCAGTATTTTTGAAATCAAAATTAATGTAAATATACAATGAGCAAAATATCAAAGTTTTAAGTCAAGGCAGAATCAGTGTTACTGATTTTTTTGGTCTTAAACTCAGGTTCCCGTATGGCTAGGCATAGCATTAGGCAGCAGAGAACAGGGAACCCATACTTTAGCTGCCACAAACCCCAGACAGTCATACTTCCTACATAAATATGGTAGAGTTTTTAGATTCAAAATAAACCTGCTGGCTGTTCACACTTAATGGCATATTCTTGGAGCTGGGGCAGGACTGCTCTTGTGAAGTGTCATTACGCACATGATTTAGTTGAGCTTAGCTTCCAGTAGTGATCTATATATGACCTGTTTTATCTGATAACAGGATTAAAACTGTTTCCATAAGTTTTCAAATGATTCACTTGAAGTGGTTTACTGAGAGCAGCATTAGATGACTGAAGCTGTTTACCAGTAGATCTGAAAGGAAAACCTGGTTCCTATATGCTTTTATCAAGAAAGACTAAAAAAGGGATATTAACTGACTTTTAATACTTTCTGATAAACATTGGCCTGGCAAGTGTTTTTAGATGACTGACTTTCTAATCTTCTCTGATGTTTCTTCAGGGTGCTGCAGACAGTGATTTATTGGGAGGTTTAAACATATGTATAATTTATTTTAGTGGAGACGGTCTGAGAAATACTCTGTAGGGTTCTCAGCTCTGTAGAGTGGAGTCTCATCTGTTAGGGGTAAGTCTAGGGGCATGGACACGATGACCTTTCTCTGACACCATGTGGAGATTTGTAGAGGTTTGATGTTTTAACCAAGTGAATTAGTTCTTCTAACTGACTATTTTGTTATAAACAGATAAGATGTAATGTTGAACTTGATGCTCTTTCCTTTTTTAAAAATTAATTTATTTATTTTAATTGGAGGATAATTACAATACTGTGATGGTTTCTGCCATGCATCAACATGAATCGGTCATAGGTATACATGTGTCTCCCCCGCCCCAGCTCTTTGCTTTATAAATGATACTTTTAAATGTTTTAGGTGTACAGTGTTGATTGGAGCCAAACCAGAGGTGAACAGCTTGTGGTGTCTGGCTCATGGGATCAAACTGTCAGACTGGTATGTCAGCATAACTGTATGTAAAACCAGATACTCCCTTCCCCAGAGTGTCCACTTAAGTTTTTTATTCTCTAGAACATACTTCTCTTGCTTTTCAGTTAGACAGCTAATTTTCTTTTCAAAAAAATTATACTAAAGCATTTATTAGAATTTAAAATTTTCTAATCTTTGAGCTGTAAATTAATAATTAGCTCAGCATTGATTATTTTGGCCTCTTAAATACTATACTACTTTATATACAAATATACTTTACATGAATCCTTGAGATATATGTGTATATTGTGTGTGTGTATATATGATGTATCATATATAGTATATATAAAGCATAAACTTTAATTTACTGCTGTTAAATAATTGATCTGTTCCTTTATTTGCAGTGGGATCCAGCTGTTGGAAAGTCTCTGTGCACTTTCAGAGGCCATGAAAGTGTCATTTATAGCACAATCTGGTCTCCCCACATTCCTGGCTGCTTTGCTTCATCCTCAGGTAAATAATCGGAGAAGGCAATGGCACCTCACTCCAGCACTCTTGCCTGGAAAATCCCATGGACGGAGGAGCCTGTTGGGCCACAGTCCATGGGATCGCTAAGAGTCGGTTATGACTGAGTGACTTCACTTTCACTCTTCACTTTCATGCATTGGAGAAGGAAATGGCAACCCACTCCACTGTTCTTGCCTGGAGAATCCCAGGGATGGGGGAGCCTGGTGGGCTGCCATCTATGGGGTCGCACAGAGTTGGACACGACTGAAGTGAGTTAGCAGCAGCAGCAGCAGCAGCAGGTAAATAATACATTTACCAAAAACTTGTTTGTGGTGAATGGTGACCTCACTTTCCCCAGAAGGTGGCGCTGTGTACCCTAGGTTTGGAGAAGTAAGCATTCCTACTTGAACTCTTGAGACTATTTCATTCCTTCTTAGTCTCTAGACAAGAATGAGCCAACCTGCTTCTAACCTTTTGCTTTAACATGTACTCTTTTGGCGAGATGAGAGGTAAGGGACAAAGTGAGGACGCTGACATCGAACTTGATTGAATTTGGAAAGGGTGACTTTTCTCATCCGTAAAATGAGGCTAAGAATGTCTGACTTGTGGAGTTGTTCACAGGATGAAATAAGGAAACAAAAAATGTCTCGCACATAGTTAACCTCCTTTGCTTGGTATTTACCCCTCTTTTAGGGATATTCTCTTTAACTCGTTGCCACTAAGCCACAGCAAGACTGTATTTGGTATAATCATTTTTCCTGTTTGCTTTTAATGTATGTCTTTAATTCTAAGATTAAGTAGATACACACACATATATATATATTTATATTTTTTAATGGAGAAAAGTCATTTTATAGATGTTTAAAAATTAGATTTTGTACTGTTTGCATGAGGGTTTACAAATTTGGTTCTTTAGGCCAATTCATAAATCATGTATAATCTGAACAATATAACATACATAATTTGTAGAGAAACATCGCACAGCTTGTCTGCAGTCCATTTAAAACAACATGGGCCACCTGCCAAACAGTCGTTGAAATAGCTGTCCGCATCTTCACTCGCCCCTGGCTGCTCTGGAGCACCTCTCCCCTGGCTGTTTGCCTTTCTCTCACGCCCTGCAGCCCTGCCCTCACAGCTCTTGTACTTTCATTCTTTTACCTTTTTTCCCACCAGCCTAGCCTGTCATACTTCTGTGGTCCTGGCTACATGAACAAGTTCAGTGGCAGGGTCCTCCCAGAGGGTAATGGGGAGAAGAGGCTTGAGACAGCAAGAACAATTTCCTTTCTGTCCCTGGTTAGAAGATAGAGTCATTTCCATTGGGGAAACAGTACGTTGGAAGTCAGAGTTATATTCATGTGGTTTAGAATGGAATATTAATTCTTAGTAATATCATAATATCTGTCACACCATGACTTTTTGTAATGCAGATTTGACAAGCACAGCTATTAATGAACAAATATGGTTTAATTAATGATTAATTCATGATTAACAGTCTGTCTTAGGCAGATCATAACAAGTTATGAATCTTTCCAAGTTGGAAACCAGACTAGCTCCTTTTATTAGTTATTGAGCTGCTTTGGCTTAGATGGCTTTATCTTTGGTTTGTTGATCAGAATAAGGTTGCTAAGTCTGAGTAACAGTTACAATATTGTATAATGTGTTAATTAATCATAAATGTTTGTGGTGATTGACAAGATAATATCAGTAGTCTTTATTTCTTATTTCTTGTATGACTATCGAAAAGTAAATTTATGAAGAGAAAACAGAAATGGTATCCCTGAAAATTTCTATTTGAGCATATACATAGTAAAGAAATTCAGACAACACGGAGACATGCCAAATAAAAAGTAATTGCTCATTCCCCCTCTCCTATAGAACTGCTGTTAATAACATTTTCTTGTATTCTTCCATAAAAAGTCTATGCTCATTCCAAAATATTAAAGTTTTTTATTTTCTAGAACATACTTCTCTTGCTTTGCAGTTAGACAGCTAATTTTCTTTTAAAAAAACATTATACTAAAGCATTTATTAGAATTTAAAATTTTCTGATTTTTGAGTTATAAATTAGTAATAGCTCAAAAGGAGGGTTTGTGGCATAGTAAAAGCTGGGGTAAGCTCTAAAACTCTCACTGTGCCTTTGCCATTTCAAGAGAGACAAGAAAATTTGCTTCCCACGTTGTGTACTTGCAGTACACTTCTTTGCGTATTTTCTTTGCTTGAATTGTTTTCATAAGTTTCCTATAGGGCATGTGTCTTCTTCAACATAGCTGAGTGCCTTACACAAGCAAACATTACAGTTTTTTGATTACTGTTATATAGACTATGGAAATTACCGTATTATCAAAATTTTTAAAACATATTTAAGGTTAGTTTTGATTGTCGAAAGGAATATTGTTGGCGAATCATTCATCTCTTTAGTGAATGTCTGCTGTTGTCTGGGCACTGAAGATACACCGAGCATGTAGTCCAGTGGGAAAGAGAGATGCTAAGAAAAAAACCTAGGGAGAACAACAATGAGGAGCGTGAAGCTCTTTGAGAAAGAGGTCACAGCACAGTGGTTAGGGACATGGACTCTGGAGCTGGGCTTCCTGTGATCAGATTCTCCTTTCACTGCTCTTACGTGGCTTCAGTCATGCTGCTTAACCTCTGTCTCGTCATTCGTGGTTTAAAAAATAAGAGTGATAGTAATAACCTGTGTTGTAGAATTTTGATGAGGATTAAGTGAATTAATTAAGATACAAGCTTGAAGGCTTAGGACCGTGCCTGGNAGAAAAAAACCTAGGGAGAGCAACAATGAGGAGCGTGAAGTTCTTTGAGAAAGAGGTCACAGCACAGTGGTTAGGGACATGGACTCTGGAGCTGGGCTTCCTGTGATCAGGCTCTCCTTTCACTGCTCTTACGTGGCTTCAGTCATGCTGCTTAACCTCTGTCTCGTCATTCGTGGTTTAAAAAATAAGAGTGATAGTAATAACCTGTGTTGTAGAATTTTGATGAGGATTAAGTGAATTAATTAAGATACAAGCTTGAAGGCTTAGGACCGTGCCTGGCACAGAGTAAGGGCTCTCTGAGTGGTGCCTCCTGTCATTAACGTGTATGCTCAGGATCCGTGGGAACACAGCAAAGGATTCTTGAGCTTGTCAAAATTGGCTGGTCAGAGCAACTTCCCTAAGGAAATAGTGCTTCAGCTGCTACCTTATGAACAAGTAGATGAGGAAATGAGAAGTGGGAAGTAAAGGGATGAATGTGGAGAGTATAGGGCATGTTGGAGGAAGATTTGCATGGTCTTTGCATGCGTTACGTGCTGTAAGGATTGGGAGTCTGCTTACCTGGGAACTAAAACTCTGGGAACCGAGTTGCAGGTAACTTGCTCCAAGTAGAATCTGAAATGTATGCTTGTATAATAACATACCTGTCCAGTGATCCTGAAACCTGGCCCACCATTGCAGTCCATGCTGTTGATTAGTCGCTAAGTGGAGTTTGGCTTTTTTGCGACCCCANACTGTGATATTGAATGGTTTGCCTTGGAAACAAACAGATCATTCTGTTGTTTTTGAGATTGCATCCAAGCATTGTATTTTGGACCCTTTTGTTGACTGTGATGGCTACTCCCTTGCCCACAGTAGTACATAGATATAATGGTCATCTGAGTTGAATTCACCCATCCCATTCCATCTTAGTTCGCTGATTCCTAGAATGTCAATGTTCACTTTTGCCATCTCCTGTTTGATCACTTCCAATTCGCCTTGATTCATGGACCTAACATACCAGGTTCCTATGCAATATTGCTCTTTACAGCATCGGACCTTGCTTCCATCACCAGTCACATCCATAGCTGGGTATTGTTTTTACTTTGGCTGCGTCTCTTCAATCTTTCTGGAGTTATTTCTCCACTGATCTCCAGTAGCATATTGGGCACCTACTGACCTGCGAAGTTCATCTTTCATTGTCCTATCTTTTTGCCTTTTCATACTGTTCATGGGGTTTTCAAGGCAGGATTACTGAAGTGGTTTGCCATTCCCTTCTCCAGTGGACCACAATTTGTCAGAACTCTCCACCATGACCCATGTTATATGTTATATCAGACTTGATATAACATACAAACTTTTGAAATCTAGGGTACATCATTTAAACATTTCCTATGTTTTTACTGGAAGCCCTGTGCTGAATTTAATCTTTTTCTCTGGAGCTAGGCTTTGAGAGTCTGAAGCTTCAGGTGAATTCCATTCACTGCTGCTAAGATGATAAGGAATCTCCTCTGCCTGCAGGTGGTAATAGGAGAGCTTGAGCAACTGTAGCTCTTTGTAGAATTTATTGAAAAGCAACCCCCGAAGGGGAAGGGATGCTTAAACAACCTCAGGACACATTCTCTATCTCTAATCTGGGCTTTNAGCTAGGCTTTGAGAGTCTGAAGCTTCAGGTGAATTCCATTCACTGCTGCTAAGATGATAAGGAATCTCCTCTGCCTGCAGGTGGTAATAGGAGAGCTTGAGCAACTGTAGCTCTTTGTAGAATTTATTGAAAAGCAACCCCCGAAGGGGAAGGGATGCTTAAACAACCTCAGGACACATTCTCTATCTCTAATCTGGGCTTTTCTCTGCTGGCTGACTTGACTGTGCAGGTCAGCTTTCTCCATACAGGGAAACATATGGCCAACCAACAGTTCCTCAGTTTTGTAACCTGTAAATTCTCCTGTGTGAGGGGGACTAGCATTATGTTTTCAATTATAGTTCAGAGAAATCCCAAATATCTCCTTTTGGCCAGTCTAGCTGTGCCAGGGGCAGCTTTATAAGGTAGATATGTTTTTGTGTCTTTCGAAGTATAGTTGGTTTACAAAGTTATGTAAGTTGCAGTTATAAAAAATAGTGATGCACAATTTTAAAGATTATATACCATTTATAGCTATTATAAAATATTAACTATATTCCCTTTGTTGTTCAGTATATCTTTGTATCTTATTTTATACATGATAGTTTGTACTTCTTAATCTTATACCCCTGTATTTTCCTCCTGTTCTTCTCTTACCGAGCTGGTGACCACTGATTTGTTCCCTGTGTCTGTGGGTCTGTATGAGGCAGATATTTTATCGTAGGTAAGGAAAATGACAATTCAAGACGTTAAGTAACTTGACTGAATGTCAAGAACTACGAAATGATTGAGCTGGACTAGAGCTAAGCTCTGAAGCTCCAAAGCCCCTATTCTTAAACTCTACATTTCATTACCACAAGCAGTTTAATTCTTATCTTTCTTAACTGCAAAGAAATCAGAAAAAAAATTGTCTGAAACTATTGGACTTAGCTAAATGACAAATAATTTAGAATTGGGATGATAGGAGATTATATGTAGGTAACTAAAGGAAACGTTTAAAAGTTAATGTTTTTATATACCACTTATTAGCATATCTGCAATATGCTAGAGACCATGCTGATGCTTTACAGAAACTTTATTACACTAAATGTTTTTGTACCATCCTCCATCCAGGCATTCTGAGGAATAGTCTCACAGATATTATACAGCTTGTGCAGGGTCACACAACTACTAAAGGGAATCAAGACCATTAATGCCTTCACAGCATTTTTTTTTTTTTACATTAACCTGAACTGGCTTTCTCAGATGATCAGTTATTGTTTGTAATTTACTTTTGATGGAGATATACATATATTCAGAATTTTTCATCTGGTCACTTTGTTGTTTCCTCATATTATACAAAATTGAAGGCGAACAGCATCTAAAACAGTCAATCAGGTTTGACTCTGTGCAGCTAGGTGGTATAAATCATTTTTGTAGTAATTCAGAGTATAATCCTTACATTTTCTCCACTTGTTGCTTTCAAGGTGAAATCCATACTTTTGGATGACCCTTTAAATTGTAATAAATGTAAAAGCTAAGATTTGAAATTATCCATTCTGACTTGGTAGACTTTGCACACATTTTGCAGTAAAACTTTCACCATTTTGCTTCCCGTAGAATATACTGGTATAGGGTGCTAACTGTACTTACAAGAAACGAGGATTTTCAGAGCCTTTTCCTTTCCTGAAGAAAAATGCATTGGGTGTGTGCTTAGTCACTGCTCTGCTTGTGTCAGTGTGAGATTCAGATTTTCCTGCTTTGAGTAGATCTAAAAACTTAATATGGTGCCTTATTTTTTGTAGTTGTCACTTTTAATAGTTCTTATATATTATTATAGTTGAAAATAGTGTATATGCGTATATGACATACAGATGGCAGTGTCCTGATAATGGAAGTGGTGTGTTTTCCCCGACTTGTCATCATAGGTACCAGTCATCCAAGTGGTGTGATAAAGAGTGATCGAGTCTTCTTCCTCTTTCACCAGGCGATCAGACTTTGAGAATTTGGGACGTGAAGACAACAGGAGTCAGAATTGTGGTTCCAGCACATCAGGCAGAAATTTTGAGCTGTGACTGGTGTAAATACAATGAGGTACCCTATCTGGTTCTATCCTTAGCTACTGAGCCCTTCCTAACGTTGAAATGTTCTAGATTTTATCTTTGTTTATGTGGACTTGGATAGTGTTTACGGGCCATTAAGTTAGATTCAGTCCCTTCCATTTCTAATTGATGATTGTGAGTGACCTGCATTAGCATTAATTGGATTTAAGTGCACATGAAACAGGCTGAATAAGAAACAGAAATTCTCAAAAGTTCAATAGTGCAGCCTTACTTGTTTGTTTGGGGAACTGCTTTACAATTTATGTAATTTTTTACTTTATTGCTCTTAACCCTGCCAATTTGTATCATCTTTTGCCTTCATTTCTTTTGCACTTTGCTGGTGAGGCTGCTGAACTATTTGTAACTTGATTTTTAATTTGACAGTCCATCGGTTTTAGGAATTTTCTGTTTCATTTTCCCTTACAAGCCTAACTAAGCTTCATGTTTCTGGAAGATAGCAGTGTCCATTTGCAACCTTTTGTAACCTTCAGCTAACCATATGGGCATATGAATTAGAAATAGAAATGGATTAAATATGTGGTGATATGCCATTTAAATATATTTATCTACCTGAAGTGATCTGTTGACTGTGACAGTTAAGTATAACATATACTTTGTTTTTTTCTCAGTTTTAGTCAATGAAAATTAAGGGACCATTGTATTGGCTGAGTTCTTTTAATTAGAAAGAAATAAAATAAAAGAAGGTATAGAACATATTTAAAATAATACTTGATTTTAATAAAATTTTCAGTGCTGATGACTATAGTTCAAATCTCACCCATAAATTTTCCAAATAAAATGAAATTGTGGGCTATATGTTATACTTTTGGGAATTCTAAAAAAGATGCTGATATGCACTTGCTGTTGCTGCTGCTAAGTTGCTTCAGCTGTGTCCGACTCTGTGAGACCCCATAGATGGCAGACCACCAGGCTCCGCCGTCCCTGGGATTCTCCAGGCAAGAACACTGGAGTGGGTTGCCATTGCCTTCTCCAATGCATTAAAGTGAAAAGTGAAAGTGAAGTCGCTCAGTCATGTCTGACTCTTCGCTACCCCATGGACTGCAGCCTGCCAGGCTCCTCTGTCCTTGGGATTTTCCAGGCAAGAGTACCAGAGTGGGTGCCATTGCCTTCTTGCCTTCTCCGGATATACACTTGAGAGTACCTTAAAATTTTTTCAAAAACAATCGGTGAAGCTTTTTAAAAGTGAGCTTCTATTGATGTTCAGACAATGGATTACTGCCCTGGTTGATGTGGAATGGGGCTGAGTGTGGACCCAGCTCTTGGCCTATTCAGCTGTGAACTCTGGGTTCACCTAGGGTTCCAGATAGGAGACTACCCACTATTTGCATAAATTCTCAGATAGAGTTAACTATTACATTAAGACATGGTCCATGAGAGGTAGGAGCAATAATTGATTTAGAATTAGGAAAACAACATTTAGTTTATACCTTTGGCCTTTCAAATGTTTGTGAATTAGCAGTCTCTTGCCTAAGCCTGGTAGAAACCTCAGAGGACGCTGAAGAGACAGGTGGGCTCCTTGGTCAGGTGGAATTTCTAGTAACTTGTGTTCTTGTTAGTATCCCTAAAAGTAGACGGGAGAAGCTACAAGGTTGTGTGAGACTATGCCTTTTTCTCACGTGTGCTGTGTTCCTTCATATACCCAAGGCATATTGAGTTCCTTTTCTTTCAAGTCACACTAAGTTTTGCTTTTGATGTATATTTTAACTCCTTTCTATAATGTTATGTAACTTTTCAAGAATGGCTCCTGGGTTCAGATTAAATAAGTACCAGAAAATAGATACTATTTCCAGTAGGAAAGCTTGGCTACTGCTTAGTTGTAAAGAGTCACACTTAACCGTGCTTTATTGTTTTCAGAATTTGGTGGTGACAGGGGCGGTTGATTGTAGTTTGAGAGGCTGGGACTTGAGGAATGTACGACAACCTGTGTTTGAACTTCTTGGTCACACCTATGCTATTAGGAGAGTGAAAGTAAGTTTTTATCTTTTCTTTTTCTACACAGAACAAAAAGATAAATACAGTCAATGAAGTACATTTAAAAGGTGTTTAAGGGATAGGGTTATTGATTTCTTTTTTTTTTTTTTTTTCCACGTTTTGTTACCCAGTGAATGGTAATAAACATTGAAAGCTAAAATTAGGTAAAATACTGGAATGATTATTGAGTGACTTATAACAATATAGTCAGGTGGTACTCAGGAGTGAATAAAAGTGTTTTTCTCATTCTGTCATCCCCATGCTACTATTTCTTTTAAAACTTTATAGTAATTTAGTTTTAGTATTGTAGTCTTTATAATTTTTCTTTCAGTGGAAAAGTTTATTTTGTTGAAACTTGTACAGAGAGGTGGTTAATTTTTTCTTTTCCCTAACATGATTATATATATGAATGTTCACAAAAGTTATAGAATATAGAGAAATTTCCACTTTGTAAATAGTAGAGAAAACTTTTTTCTTCTGCCTCTCCTGAATTTGTCAGGTTATAAAGTGACTAACGTTAGTTTTCCAGCTTTTTTTTGTTGTTGTTGTGTAGGGTCGTTGTTACTCCATGGGGGCATTTTCTAGTTACGGCAGGCAGGGACGTCTCATTGTGGTGGCTTCTCTTCTTATGAACCAGTGGGCTCTAGAGAGCAGGCTCGGTAGTTGTGGTACCTGGGCTTCGTTGCCTGAGGGTAGTAGCCTCCTGGACCAGGGATCAAACATGTTTCCTGCGTTGACAAGTGGATTCTTAACCACTGAACCACCAGGGAAGTCTTTCCCAGGTTTTTTTTTAGGTAAATCTTGCTAAGTCACTGTGGAAAACATCTTATTAAGGGACATCTCCCAATTTCATTTTTGTTTTTTTTAATTACAGTTAAGTACCTTTTTGATCTTTTAATTAAGATAGTTATGTTATCCCTATTTTAAAAATTCAAAATTGCAGTTAATATTTAAAATTTTTCTGGTTATAACTCAAAATATGAGACCCAGTGCACAGATTTTTTTTTTTAAATGACACACAAGTTTTGGTAGTTTAAGAAATGTTTTCTATGTATACTTCATAGTTCTTTTGAGAATGAAATAGGGTGAAATAATGAAAGTGTTTTGCAAACTATGAAGAGCATTCAAATGTAAGTATATATGTGTATATAAACATTTAAAGTACTGGTAAGAAAAACGCTGAGGAAATAAAATTACAGTGGGCAGCCAGTTAAAAGATGTATATTAATACTTGTATATTACCTGTCCTTAAAATTTGCAATTTTTGACCTTGATATCATTTTCATTAGATGTGATATACAAATAGCACAAAAATTATTTTAAAACTTTTAACATTTAAATGTTTGATGCTTGTGCCTAATAGTAGTCATAAAATATATAAGATTGGTACATTATATAATTATATGTGTGAATCATCATACACTTATGTCCTTTAGATTTGTAGAAGTTAATTTTGGATAGCCAATATGAAATTGGGCTTAATTTTTCTGGAATAGCAACATTTAGGGAATATTTAATTCTAAATAAGATTTAAAAAGCTTGAGAAATGACTTTCTTTGAAGAATGTAAAAGCAACCATTTTTCCTGTAGGTGGATACTTAGAAGACTAAAAGATTTTTGCCTTGAATTACAGCATAATAAGGTTTGGAAAAACATACTTAAACATTTTTTTTATTGGAGCATAGTTGAGTTACAATGTTGTGTTAGTTTCACGTGTACAACAAGCGAATCAGTTATACGTATACATATATCCATTCTTTTTTAGATTCTCTTCCCATATATGCCATTACAGAGTACTGAGTACAATTCTCTGTGCTATATAGTAGGTCCTTGTTAGATATCTATTTGACATACAGTAGTGTCTGTATTTCTGACGGTCCTGTCTAGACATTGTGATAAAGTTCATGGGAATGATCTTATGAAGTACCATGTTATAATTACAGTTAACCTCAAAAAGGACTTTTTTGTTTTCTTTTGTAGTTTTCACCATTTCATGCTTCTGTGCTGGCCTCTTGTTCCTATGATTTTACTGTAAGGTACAGTGGTTTTTGATATGTTTCATTGTAAAATACCAAGTACCGTTTGTATCTTTATAACTTTTATTAAGGACATGTTTATTTTGCTAATATAAAGATAATCTGAGCTGGAGACATGAGAATATTTTCCACTGGAATTAATATTATACTTTACTGTTTTTATGATCTAGTCACATGGATGAATGAATTCTTTATTATTTAAAGATTTGCTTGATCTTTCTATTTAAGTCTTTTTTCCTGACTGTTCTTCCTAAAGTAAAATCTTCTATGCCATAGACTGACTAGCTAGTACCTTTTTAAATTTAGATTTCAAAAGTTGTGAAATCTTATTTGCTTAGGTCTAATTATATAAATCTTATGGCTAAAATTGATATAAAAAAACACAACTGTATGTATGTTTGTGGATGACTGTATGTATGTGTGTGTACATGTGTATCTATGTATGAATATGTATACACTCCAGTACTCTTGCCTGGAAAATCCCATGGACAGAGGAGCCTGGTAGGCTGCAGTCCATGGGGTCGCGAAGAGTTGGGCATGACTGAGCGACTTCACTTTCACTCATTGGAGAAGAAAATGGCAACCCACTCCAGTGTTCTTGCCTGGAGAGTCCCAGGGCCGGGGGAGCCTGGTGAGTTGCTGTCTTTGGGGTCACACAGAGCTGGACACGACTGAAGCAACTTAGCAGCAGCAATCATAGCCCCAGTTCTGATCCCACGCCACACAGGGTTCATTCTACTTTTTCTCCATTTCCAGATTTATAATTCCTGATTTTTATTATCTACAATATTTTTACTTACTTGCTATTCTAGAATTCTAGGAAAGTAGTTTGGAAATCACTTTGTATCAGTTCATAAAGATCTTTTTCATTCTGCATAATAACTCCTTTATGTACATATACTATAGTTTATTCAGTTATTCTCCTATATATGGATATTTAACTTGTTTCAAGTATTTTATAAATAACAGTGCCACAATGAATAATAACCTCATATGTGAGTATGTTCACATCACTAGAGAATTAGCTTCAGAATATATTCCCAGAAGTGGGATTGCTAAATTAAAAAGTAACGATATAAATATATATCTTCTGTTTTGTTATATATTTGTTATATATTCCTACCCATGAGGAATATTCCAGTTTCCATTCCAAGCAATAGTGTTTGAGAGTGCCTGTTTCTCTACCATTTAAGGATCATTGATTCTTTTTTTTTTTTTTCTATTTGGATCATTGATTCTTTAGAGGTTTCCAAGTTCATGATCATAACATCTATAAATATAGTTTTACATCTTCAAGTTCTGATGCCCCTAATTGATTTATCTGATTGCCTTGACAGATACCTCTATTACAATGTTAAATAGTGTTATAGTGAAGTGAAATTCAGACATAAATTGAATAGGGAAACCCACTAGATCATTCAGGTTGGACCTAAACCAAATCCCTTATGATTATACAGTGGAAGTGACAAAAGGATTCAAGTGAGTAGATCTGATAGAGTGCCTAATGAACTATGGACGGAGGTTCGTGATATTGTATAAGAGGCAGGGATCAAGACCATCCCCAAGGAAAAGAAATACAAAAAGGCAAAATGCTTGTCTCAGGTGGGCTTAGAAATAGCTGTGAATAGAAGAGAAGTGAAAGGTAAAGGAGAAAAGGAAAGATATAACCATTTGAATGCAGAGTTCCAAAAAACAACAAGGAGAGATAAGAAAGCCTTCCTCAGTGATCACTGCAAAGAAATAGAGGAAAACAATAGAATGGGAAAAACTAGAGATCTCTTCAAGAAATTTAGAGATACCAAGAGAACATTTCATGCAAAGACAGGCACAATAATGGAAAGAAATAGTACGGACTTAACAGAAGCNTCTGGTTCCTCTGCCTTTTCTAAAACCAGTTTGAACATCAGGGAGTTCATGGTTCACGTATTGCTGAAGTCTGGCCAGAGGAGGCTATAGATTGGAGCAAAAGAGACTTATTAGTTGGTTGCTTTAAGAGTCTAATAGTATCCAGGTTAGGGCAGTGGTCATGGAAGTCAGAGAGCAAGGAAAGAGGGGCAACTTGGAGTTCAGTCAGTGCTACTTGGTGATCATTTGGAGGTGTGTGGTGGGAACAGTGAGAAATCGAAGACGATCTGAGATAATTTGGGGGAGCTTGGGGATGTTAGTTTTGCTTTAGGATCCATGTTTGCCTTAGTAGTTTTCAGCAAATCACCTGATTAGAAATCAAGGATGATTGTTTCCTCCTATTCTGAGAATGATCCTTTAATTGCTAAAGTCAAGGGTGTCACGTCTCCCCCTTCTCATTCTCTCCTTCAGTGGGAGGAGTGGTGGCAGGGGTGGAGTACGGTGATCAGTACACATTTACCTTTGCCTCCTCCTCTGAAATGTTGTAAAGTCTGATGCCTGATCCAGGGAAGAGAATCGCATTTATCAGTCCTCTACTGTTTCACACATTATTGAGACTAGAAGAGATGCAAGGAGGGTGAACCTTCAAATCAATGGGATTATGTGAGTTTCTTTAAAGAACATTTCAAAGTCATATGCACAGTTTAAATGTAGTCCTAAGGAAATCAAGACTCCAGGAAAAAAAAAAAATCTGTTTAAGTGTAACCAGGCAAATAAACTGCATATTTCACAAAATGGCACCATCTCTACAAAGAGCGCCTAGTTCATCTCTTAAAGGGACAGGAGCATCTTCAGGTATTTCAATGTGTTAATCGCTCAGTCATGTCCAACTCTTAGTGACTTCATGGACTGTAGCCTTCCAGGCTCTTCTGTCCATGGGGATTCTCTAGGCAAGATGGAGTGGCTTGCCATGCCCTCCTCCAGGGATCTTCCTGACCCAGGGATCGAACCTGGGTCTCTTTCATTACAGGCGTATTGTTTACTGTCTGAGCCACCAGGGAACCCTACTGAAACCATATGTTGTATGAGAGACACAAGACCACTGGTTCCCTGACCTCACTTGTCTCTTAACCCTACTCCAGCCCCTCGGTGCGTGCTTNGACACCAACTCAATGGACATGAGTTTGGGTAAACTCCAGGAATTAGTGATGGACAGGGAGGCCTGGTGTGCTGTGGTTCATGGGGTCACAGAGTCGGACCCGACTGAGCGACTGAACTGAAGTGAAGTGAAAGTGAAAGTTACTCAGTCGTGTCTGACTCTTTGCAATCCATGGACCATAGTCCATGGAATTCTCCAAGCTGGAATACTGGAGTGGGTAGCCGTTCCCTTCTCCAGGATATCTTCCCAAGCCAGGGATCGAGCNGAAGTGAAGTGAAAGTGAAAGTTACTCAGTCGTGTCTGACTCTTTGCAATCCATGGACCATAGTCCATGGAATTCTCCAAGCTGGAATACTGGAGTGGGTAGCCGTTCCCTTCTCCAGGATATCTTCCCAAGCCAGGGATCGAGCCCAGGTCTCCCACATTGCAGGTGGATTCTTTACCAGCTGAGCCACAAAGGAAGCCCAAGAATACTGGAGTGGGTAGCCTCTCCCTCCCTTCTCCAGCGGATCTTCCCCACCTAGGAACTGAATCTGGGTCTCCTGCACTGCAGGCAGATTCTTTACCACCTGAGCTATCAGAGAGGACAGGTGTTACAGAGAATGTCTTAACTCATGTGTTTAGTAAAAATGCCTCTAATGTTTCCCTGTTTAAAAGATGCTGACTTTAAAACAAAGTGTATATTTATCATGCTAAGAAAGTTTTCATTGATGTTTGTTGTTTTTTTTTTAGAATCAGGAATGGGTCTTAAGATCTGTTGAAGGCTTTTTCAGCATCTATGGAGATAATCATGATTTTTCTTTTTTGAGCTATTCGTATGATGTGTTTTATTAATGGATCAAATCAGTCTTGCATTCTTAGACTAAATTGTTCTTATTCTTTGTATATCATTATCTTACACATAGAACAAGATATTTTGTTGGATTTTGTCTGCTAATACTATTTAGAGCTTTTACATCAATATTCAGAGGTGATTTTGGCCTATGTGTGTCTCTAACATATGCATATCTCTAATCATACCCGTAATTCTGGACCCACACCACGCAGGGTTTATTTAGGGATTTAAGTTTTTCTACATTTTTAAAGCTTCTGAACAATTTTTGCAGTATACAAGATATTTGGTTTTTGCAGCTTTGATAGACTTTCTTTGTGAAACCATCTGGGCTTGGGTCTTTTTGTGGAATACTTCTTGATAACTTTATTTCTTCTATGGGAATTTTTCTCTTTAAACTTTCTGCCTCTAATGTGATCGATCAGTTTAGGAAATTATCCTCTGCTTATGGGTTTTCACGTTTATTTATACAAATGTCTATAGTGTCATGACTTTTTAATTTCTTCTGATTCAGTGGTATTTCATTATTTTTGATTTAGTATATATTTGTGATTTCTACTTTAACTTATCTAATGGTATGTTTATTTTGTTATTTTTTTCTTAAGCATACAAAATTTTGATTTGTTAATGAGAACTAATGTTTTTCTATTGAGTACCTCATTAATTATTGCCTTTATTTCCTTCTTGGTGCTTTCTTTTGGCTTATTTTGTCCTTTTTCTGTGTTTTGAACTGGGAATTATTTTTATTTTTTCATCTTGTTAATAAAGTGTTTAAGACTGTGAATTTTCTTCTAGTTTTTATTTCATTTGTAAGCCATGAATTCTGATGCGTAATATTTTCATTATTGTTAAAAAGTATGTCACTTCTATTTGTGTTTCATGTTTCCTCCAAGAGTTATTTAGAAGGACGTTATGTAATTTCCACATGAGAATATTTTTTAATTTTTGAAATTTGTGAGTAATTTCTAGTTTTATTTCATTGTGATCAAAGAATACTGTTTTCTAGTTATTCTGTTTTATGGGGGAGAACCTAATAAAAGGTCGATTTTTTGAATGTTACATATGCATTTGAGAACGTTTAATCTCTGCTTTCACTTTGTAAAGTTAATATATAACTATGCATATGTGTGTGCTAAGTTGCTTCAGTTGTGTCCAACTCTTTGTGACCTTAATGACTGTGGCCTGCCAGGCTCCTTTGTCCATGGGATTTTCTGGGCAAGAATACTGGAGTGGGTTGCCATGCCCTCCTCCAGGGCATCTTCCTGACCCAGGGATTGATACCAGGTCTCTTATATCTCCTGCATTGGCAATTGGTTCTTTACCACTAGTGCCACCGTAGAACCATAAGTTCTACTAAGTAATTATGTTATTTTTATTATCTGTATCCTTTCTTATTCTTAGTTCACTTAATCTGTTTTGTACCAAGAGTGGAATATTAAAAAATCCTATTATCAGTGGGCCTCTATCTATGTCTCCCTGAATCTATTCTAGTTTTGACTTCATAAAGGCATATGCTGTATTATTTGGTGCATAAATATTTATAATATATGTTTAGTGAACTGAAACTTTTAACATAAAAGAAAGTCTAACTTTGACACAGTTAATTGCCTTTAATTTTAATTACACTTTATCTCTTATTGATATCATTGCTCCTGCTTTCATATTATTTCCATCTTCCAGATACCTTTTTCTATACTTTTACTATTTTTTGATCCATGTTGTTTTGGGTATGGCTCTCATATAGAGGATATATTTGGGTTTTGCTCAGTGAACTAAATAAAAAATCTTTTTATTGTAATATACAAATTTAGTTTGTTGCTTACTCATGTCCGACGCTTTGTGACCCCATAGACTGTAGCCTGCCAGGCTCCTCTGTCCATGGTATTTCCCAGGCAAGAATACTGGAGTGGGTTGCCATTTCCTTCTCCAGGAGATCTTCCCTGCCCAGGAATCAAATGGGTTTCCTGCATTGCAGGCATATTCTTTACCAACTGATCTGCCAGGGAAGCTTTAACTTATTCATATTTCTTGATAAAAATATGTTTGGTAGCAAGTCTGTTGTATTTTATGATGATTATTATGTCTTACGTTCTGTTTATTGTTCCTGTATGTGATATATTTTATGTTGTATTTTGATTTTTTGCTCTTTTATTTAAAAAATTATATTTAGATAAGTTTTTTTTTTGCTTTGTTTTAATGGTTGCCTTTGGTTTTATAAGTTTTGTAATGCTTTTATTCCCTTTATTTTATTTACATTTAAGGGGAAAAAAAACCAAAACAGTTCATTCAATGCTCATATCTGCTGCCTCTGGCAACCACTAATCTCTATTCTCTGTGTCTGTAAGATTGTTTTGTTTTTGTTTTTGTTTATCTATATTGTTGCAATTGGCACAATTTCATTCTTCTCTTATGGCTGAATAATATTCCATTGTATTCATATGCCACAATTTCTTTATCCTTTCATCTGTTGATGGACACTTTGGTTGTTTCCATATTTTGACTATTGTAAATAATGCTGCGAGGAACATGGGGATACATATATCTTTTCATGTTAATGTTTTTGTTTCCTTCTGATAAAAATCCAGAACTGAAATTGTTCGATTATATGGTATTCTATTTTAAAACTTTTGAGGAACCTCTCTACTGTTTTCCATAGTGGCTACACCAATTTGCATTCCCACCAGTGATGCACTGTGGTTCCCATCCTTGCCAATACTTTCAACAGTAAGCTCATCAAAGCTTGTTCAATAGGTTTATAGAACTTTATTTCCAGCCCTTCCTCTTCTCTGGGTATTCAGTGGATGGGGCTGAAAATTCCATCCCTTTAGTCACATGAGACTATGTAAGGACTCCATCTTAAGTCACCTTATTAGCATAATCTAAAGTGTACTCCAGAGGGAGTCCTTAAAAATAACAAATACATTCCTTTGTTCGGGCTTCCCTGGTGGCTCAGAGCTTAAAGCGTCTGCCTGCAACGCAGAAGACTGGGTTCCATCCCTGGGTCGGGAAGATCCGCTGGAGAAGGAAATGGCAACCCATTCCAGTACTTTTACCTGGAAAATGCCATGGATGGAGGAGCCTGGTAGGCTACAGTCAATGGGATCACAGAGTTGAACACGACTGAGCAACTTCTCTTCTTCCTTTATTCGGGAATTTCCAGGGGTTTTAGGAGCTCCGTGCCAGGAACTGCAGGTAAAGATCAAATATAATTCTTATTGTGATATACTGATCTAGGTCACGTTTTTCTTTGCGTCTCCAAATGTTTGTTTGGAGATACTAATTCCATTTAGAATGTTATATTACCTTTTTCTTACACTTTGCTATTTTTTTTTTTTTGAGGTGATCTTTTCTCAGGTGAATTGTTTGAGTTTATGACATCAATTAAAAAAATTTTTTTTTTTACAATAGAGTAAGACTTTATATGTTTTTGCATATCTGTGTACAGGATTGATGCTTTAGGACTGGTAGCTTCCTTTCCTTTTAGTCTTCTTTTCCCTTTAAACTGTTAACTTCCTAAAATACCACCTTGTGTCCTGTGCACTTTAAAAATCTGTACCCTATTTTATGCTAAGCTTTGTCAGTATTTTCACTCATAGGATGGGCTTTCTCTTTGTGGTGGTAGCTTTAAATCAGTTTTTGACCTGATCCTAGCTCTTTGTTCTATTCAGTTTTTCCTAAATTCCCCTTGCTATTCAATAAAGCTTAGATCTAGAACATGGGAAAATGCACACTAAGATTCTGTTTTTATTTTTTTTACATGAAATTACAAGTTGGGATTTGTTAAAGGCCTGAGTTTTATTTCTTCTTTTTGCTGTTCTGTATTGGTTTTTGTGAGGATACACTAAGAGGTTTGGATTTACATGGCCTCATTACTTCAACTACCCAGTATTCCTTTCTCCTTTACTTCTAAGTCAGTGTTTGATATGGCAGAAGCTATGTAACTTTGTTTGTGTGGAATGTAATTCTAATAGAATAAATTACAACAATGCCTGAGGAGGAATTACATGCCCTAACTCGGTTGTTTTGGACTGATCCAATACAAGCAGGCAGACACACTGGGAAGTATAATCACACTAAATCTTCCAGCTCTCAATTAAAAGGATACCATGACCAATTTTTTAATGTAATCGTCTGTATAAAATAGTATGGGGTGATTATAGAATTTTTAGCATGGGAGCCAAAAAATGGCAACATGGCAGGCAGGAGGAAAACCTATCAGCTGGTCACCACCCGCCCCAAGCTCTTCCAGACTGCATCTGTGGAGCTGGATCATTGGCTAGAGGTGAGGGCTGTGAGTATGGATTTGAAGGCCATTAACTTAGATGGTTTAGTCCAGAAGAATGCATCAATCAAAGGGAGATACGGTTAGAGAAGAAAGGGCAAACCAAACAGTCTCTAGGAGGGAATTAATGTTGGAAGGAAGAAGGGAATAGGTTACTCAAAACAAGAGGAGACCTCGGAGCATGTTGTATGTCGGAGAAACTGCAGGTGAGGATGTCAACCACACGTGGGTGGCCTATGTAATGTGAGATCCTCCAGGTAGGCTAAACTAGGCAAAGAGTGAGCTTGGAATCTTCTCTCTTACATGGTGTCACTTGTGGCCTCAGAAGAGATTTCTAAATATAGAATCCAGTTCTTGGATTTCAGAATCTCTTCTGGAGTTTGAAGCTGATTGCCAAAGCCTTGAAAACTGAAGTGGGGGCATTAGTCTTTGGACATCTTAAATCCATTTCACTGACCTTTTCTAATTAAAGGGGAAAACCTAGTGACTACTTGTTCTTGCTTTTCAGAATTGTCATTATGATCTTAATTTTACTGACCACTCCCTGTTTTATGTATATACTAAAGTATCCCTAAACACGCAGTTGGGAGATGCCTCACTTTTGTTGATGTAGATTTATCTCAGGAATATTTGTCCAGACTGGGCTTTTGAATGCAAACTGCAGTCCTCCAAAGTCTTGTAGACCTAACTGTGCTCAGAAATCATTGCAGTTTTGTGGCACAGAGTCTTCCCTCCATTTTTTAATTGAAGTATAGTTGATTTATAATATTGTATTAGTTTCAGATATATTTCATAGTAACTCACTACTTTTATAGATTCTTTTTTCTCTCCACTGTTAAGAATTAGGCTTTGCTTTTTTTCTGAATCCTGAGCAGGACTAGAGATTGGGGGATAGATGTTCAGTGCTTCTGGGGAGAGAGAGATGGTTAGGTCTTGGTTCTGTGACATACTGCAAGATCAAAAACATCACTGGTAAACATTTGGCAAGATTGTGATCATAATTAGGTAATGTGAGATCTTTAACATAGTTGAAAAAGACTTCAAATAGGCAATTTTGTCTATATAACTAGAGTTTAGGTTTCTTTACTGTGAAAATGGAATGTCCTCACAAGCTTGCAAAGTTATTGAAGAATTGCATAGAAGGACATACTTGAAAATACTGTGCTAATTCTTTATCTACGTTCCAATCTTTACTTCTCTTCTTAAGTCACCTCCCCTACCCTATTCCCTGTACTTCCAGCAAACCACCTTATCTCTCTCTTAAAAAAAAAAAAACAATTGTAGGGCTTAAACACAAATTCTCTTAATTTATTCTGTGCTATGCTTAGTCATTCAGTCGACTGTTTTTGACCCCATGGACTGTAGCCTGCCAGGCTCTTCTGTCCATGGGGATTCCTCAGGCAAGAATTCTGGAGTGGGTTGCCATGCCCTCCTCCAGGGGATCTTCCCAACCCAGGGATCAAACCCATGTCTCTCATGTCTCCTGTCTTGGCAGGCGGGTTCTTTGCCATCTGAGCCACCAGGGAAGCCCTAATTTTCACTGCAAACCTGTAAATTTATCTAAATCTGTACTTATCCATTTCTTCTGTGCTAACCAGAACCTGTGCACATGAGTGGTTTTAATCCTATATACTTCTATGACCTTCAGCACTTTTTTTTTCCATTAAATGCCTTCTTTGTGTTGTATCATTAGTCTGCAACTCTCTACTGACTTTCTCCTCAGCCTATAACTTCTTCCTGTATCCTGTATTTTCCTTTAAGTTCCCTTTCCTTCTTAGCCAAGCTTTGTTGTTGTTTATAGTTGCTGAAGTTGTGTCGGACTTTTTGCAACTCCGTGGACTGTAGCCCTCCCGACTCCTTTGTCTATGGGATTTCCCAGACAAAAATACTTGTGTTGCCATTTCTTTCTCCAGGGGATCTTCCCAAATCAGAGATTGAACCCGTGTCTCCTGTGTTGTCAGGCAGATTTTTTTTTTTTTTTTTTACCACTCAGTCACCTGGGAAGCCCTAGCCAAGCTTTAGAGTCCCCTGAGGCTCCAGTCACCAAGGCCATAAAAGCTCTGCAGTCCTAGGGTGCTCTGCTTGGAGGTCTTACTTACCCTATCTCATTTGAATCTATAAAATGGATCCACATCACTGATTCAACAGGGCTCATTATCTTGAAAGATTTTTATGCTTTGGCTTTTGAAGTCATCTTGCAGTAAGTGGCTTACTTGTGATGGATTATGATTTCTTGGCAATCATTATGCTTACTTAGGAATTTTTGTGAAGTAAAAAAAAAAATCCAACATAAAAATTGTTTCTAAATGGAAGGAAATGTTTAAATACAACACTTAACAATTAATCATGTTAAATTTATACGTACTTAATTAAAAATTGATTTTAATTGTCAGCTCTCAGACATTCTTGTAGATCCTTGAAAACTTATAGTCCTACACACTTGGGGCAATGTGTCCGTTTACTCCTAAGCCTAAAGCTGGCTTAGCCCCACTTCTTTATTGAAATTGCTCTGGCAGAAGCATCAGTGACCTCAATAATACCACATCCAGTCCACTTGTCAGCACTTGTCGTACTGGACCTTGTTGCTGTATTTCAAATTGTTGATCAGGCTTTCCTTCTTAAAACTCCTTACCTTAGGGATTCCATGTTCTTCTTTTCTGTTTTTACTTTCTCATCCTCCCCAGCCCTTCCTTTCTGTACTTCATCATGAAATCTCTTTCTCTCCCCTTTAAACTTGGTAAACTCTTTCTCAGTATACTTTTACATATGCATTCTAGCTGATACTGCCCAGCCGCCTTGTCCGACTCTGACCTCTCTCGCTCAGCTCAGGCCCTCTTCTTCAGTGCTCTGCTGGATGCAGGCACCTGAGTGTCCACACAGGCGTTCTTTCTTTATTTCTTCACTTCCTTCACTCTGCAAGGTTTGCACATTCCTCTACATTATTTTTCTCAGTTATTGAGAGCAGTAGCCCTAGTCAGGTCTAAACCCTGGCGTTCTCCTTTTTTGCTATAAAATTGAGAAACACTTTCCCAGTATGAAGTGGAGTAAAGAAAAAATTTAAACCCAGTTTCTTCACTGACAGTATATAGAGACAAAATCATTTTTCTTCCAAAAATAGGATTTTAATTTTAATATATAATTTTAGAAGAACTGGCATCCCACCCCAGTATTCTTGCCTGGACAGAGGCACCTGGGAGTCTATAGTCCATAGGATCGCAGAGTCAGACCACGACCGAAGCAACTTAGCCTGCTTGCATAGCTACTACTGTTCCATCTTCATACAAGATGTAACTAAAGGCTACTAAGCATATATTCCAACGTAGGGTTATCAAAGACTTTCTTACGCAAAGGATAATTAATAAGAAAAAAAATTAAAATCATTTGAAAAACTTTTCAATTTTGATTCTTGAATGTATGAATTTCATTTTTGAATGTATGTATATATGTATGCACACTTGTAACTCTCAACACATGTTGAAAATATGACTTTTAATTGTACTAATTCATTGTTTGACTTTTGTCTCTCATTACTTGTGAGTGGTGACCACTCATTGGAAAGGTCAGGAAAGATGCATTTTGGGTAGATATTTATTCCATGGGCTATTAGTTAAATTTATCCTCTGAAGAATTTTAAATCTCATTGGATTGATAATACTTTTAGTGACAGAAAAATTATTTTAAAACAACAAAAAAATATTTAAGACATAAGATGAGCAGTCACCTGTTTAGTTTTTAGCACTGGTAATTTTATAGATAGCATTGTAGATTCTGTGTGGCTAGTTTCTCTAACATAGACTTTTCAAATATATATTTTCATTTATTTGTAAATTTATATTTTGTTCAGTTTTTAAGCTTTTAAAACAGTTTATATGTGGCATTATATCAAAACTGATGCTATGGCAGATAGTTTTATAAAATTCAAGTTCTATATATTTTATGTGGGTAAATTATCATATCTAACTGGGAAAAGCTTTAAGTCTTTCCTTTATCTGTAGAGTAGCTCATTATGTTTCATCAGTTATGTAATAAAGATCTAAAAAAGTAATGTATAACATAGATTTGAGATTATTTAGTATAGTTTAGGTTAAATAAAAACTCCAGTCTTTTGGAAAAAATATCAGAACTCCCTTCAGCTGATAGGCAATATATTCTATAGAAATGCACATTAGTTCTTTCTAAACTTCACTCAGAATAGTACTTAATTTTAAAATATTTAGTAGTGAATTATTTGCATTCTTTTATGAATGTTGTCATCGTCGATGTTAGTCTGTTATCTTTCTTCTGATATACTCTCCATTAGGTTACTGCTTTTTCTGCCCAGACACGTCTGCTGTACCAGCCACACATAAGTATGGTTTGAGTTCTAAATGCTAGTGTTTGGCTTTACACCTGTAGGTCATTTCATAAACACAGGCAGAAATCAGCAAAGTAGGTATGTATGAATCCAAGCAAAAGTAAAAGCTGCTCTAATTATGTTTCTTCATTAGGAAAGACGTTTTGTCTCTTCCATGTATATAACAAATACTTCTCAGATAAAGATATAACTTTCATAAATGATAAAGCTAAAATTATTAGCCTCAAACAGAGTAACACTTTTCTGTTTCAGGATAGTATAGTTTTATAAATATTCTAACTTTTAAAACATTTTAAACATTTAAAATCAGTGCACTTTGATAACAATAAAGCAAATAGCAGGGGTTTTGTTTTTTAGACTTTTTTGAACTTAGATTCTTTTTGCAAGAAAAATTTGAAGTGAATTTTAATTCCAGTGTTTTCAAACTGTACTTATCCACAGCTTATATGAAACTGTTTGCCCATACTGGCAATTTTAATGTTTCCAACTGAACTGTTAAGCTCCTTTTTGGATATAAAATGGTACAGCTGTGCTTTTAAAATTTAGGCTTATTTTACAGAATGGCTGTTATCTGCCAGCTATTGTAATAAACAGTTTGGGCTATCTTGCTGAGAAAATGATAAAAGCAAAGACTTAAAGAGAAATGGAATCACATAAAGGAACCTGAAGCATGTCAGTTGTGTTGGCATAGTGGGAGATATGTAGTCACAAAAACAGATGTGGGGTAGTGAAAGATATCTTTAAATAGACTAACTATACATTGAATAAACTAACTGCGGGTTGGCACGTTCCCAGGTAACATAGGAGTTAGGACCACAGACTAACTCCTATGTGGTTAGCCAGATTGCTCTTTACTTCCTGTGTAAGCGTGAACATCTGTAAACTGGAGATTGTGATAGTACCTACAACGTTAAGACTGTTGTGAGGATTAGATGAGTTGATACACACAAATGCTGGCACGCAGCAGACACTATATACGTTTTTGCTGCTATAGTCATTCTTAGTATTGAATGGATGGTGACAGAAGAGCATCTGTAGGGGGCTAAGGCTGATTCCAGGTCTGGTCTTCAAGGGTAGGGTAAGAATCTTTGCTTTATGGCCACACAGTCAGCCTCAAGCTAGCCTTTGGTGGTCCTCTGCATCCTTGGAGTTCGGTTTCCAGTGAAACAGTGTGAAACCTGTCAATGTGTTCTCTCGTACATAACTTTAAAATTCAGAGTTCTAGCCTTGAGTTCTAAATATATATATATACAAAGTAATAGTATTTTTATAGTATTTTTTATCTGTGCTTCTCTTTTGTGTAGACCTGTAATGATAGCATTTAAGTTTATTAACAATGTATTATTCAGCATAGAACAGAGAGGGCTGACCAGTGGTGTGCTGATAGCTGCTTAACAACCAGCTCTCTAGGTGAGCGGGGGAGCCTGATTTGTAGGGTTTGAAGTAGGAGTTCGGTGGTGTAAGTACTCCCCACATGGCAGGGTCAAGCTACCAGTATGATATGATGTCAGTAAACTTGAGGTCAAGAAGAGACATGCACAGCAGCTCTCACGAGCCAGTACACTCCACTGGGGCTGGCCCTAGACCTCCATGATTGCTGTCTTAATAATTGTTGACTTTAAAACTTCTGTAATTACTGGGTTGGCCAACCCAATGTATATTCCTTTTCATTGAAAAATATCTGAAAAGGAAAGGTTCTGAAAAGGAAAGGTATACACCAGATTAACTTTTACTCAAGCATTCTCTACCTCCTTTCCTTTCAGTGGCTTTCTGCCCCCTGGGCAGAATATTTTGCAATGCGCCTTAGATTTCTAGAACTTTCATATTGTCTCCCTGGGCTTTCAGAAGAGCATTCTTACCCTCCTATGGAGGTAATAGGGCCTGAGGGTTACTGTGCATGTTTTCCTAGTTGTATTTACACTCTGCAGTTACACCTTTATTAATTCTTGGTGGGGACATAATTGATTTTGTGGCAGTGGTGGGCGACACTACGGGCATTTGGTTGGCAGTGACCAGGCATGAGGTCCTGCAGTGGTCATGACAGTCCTTACAGTTATGAGTTGACTCCCCTTTTTCCAGTGTCAAAAGTGCTCCGATTTTTGAGTGGGGTAGGGCCAAGAGTAGCTAAGTCTTTAAATGCCAAAAATCCTTCCCCATCAGTATCTGTTCTTACATTTCAAGTATTTTCACACAACACGACTGTGACGGTGTGCCCATTTATCCAGAAGACAGTTGACTCAGATGGGAAGATGACAGATGTCGCATAGGTGGCAAGTAATAGACCCAGACTTGAACCCAGACCTTCTATTTCCAGTCTTTTTATATTACTTGATACCTGAAAATTGCTTGTAAGCCCAGGGTTGTTTTATTTCTGATTAAAATTGCTAAAAACTAGCAGAATCACAGAAACACTCAAATCCTGATGTCTGTGAAAGTCACTCAGTCGTGTCCATCTCTTTGTGACCCCATGGACTGTTCAGTACCTGGAATTCTCCAGGCCAGAATACTGGGGTGGATAGCCTATCCCTTCTTCAGTGGATCTTTCTGACCCAGGAATTGATCCAGGGTCTCCTACACTGCAGGCGGATTCTTTACCAGCTGAGCTCTCAGGGAAGCCCTCATGATGTCTGTAGTTTATTTTTAGATAGTTCAGCAGAGATATTATTTTGTATGCGTATGTGTAGAGGGAGAAAAAGCAAATGTGGCAAAATCTTAACTGGTGAATCTCGATGAAGAGTATATGGATGTTCAATATATATTATTTGACTTTTTCTGTGGGTTGGTAATTCAAAATAATGTTTATTTGAGAGAAAAAGAAGCAATGTTTGATCATGTAAAATAAAATTCTGAAAATCTTTCTTCTTATCAATACCTTCTAATAAATGTGATAATTATAATGTTTAATTGTAAAATAAGATAAATAGCTTTATTATGTTGCGTAAGTGTGAAAATGGCCTTTAGGTGAATTGTAGTAAATTTAAAAGCCTAACAAAGCAGGAGACACAGAAATACTTTTTATCTTTGTCACATTGACTCGCCGGGGATTTGCCTTTATACGGTAAGTGTCTTAACTTTGGTGTGCATGACAGGCTTTTTTTTTGATCCTTACGATTATTAGCACAGAGATTTCCACGAGCAGATACTTCTCTTTCTTCCCCTTCCCCATAAAAAAAAGGTCAGCCAAAGCAAACAGATAGTATAGCTGAATATGTACTCTGTCTCACAAACCTTTCATTTCAACTTTACCCAGTCCCCCTTACTCACAAAAAAAAAAAGGTCAGTCAAAGTAAATAGACGAGAAATGTGAGGAGCTGAACGTGAACGCCTGTGCAGCTTCACGTGATCGTTTTCTTCATCTTTTTCAGATGGTGCTTTTAGTTCCTGTAATTTGTTACTCCAAGCACAGGAAACTGTGTGGCTGACCACAGGATGCTAAGTGTTAGTTTGTCCTAACAGATTCTTAAAATGATCAGAGTTGTTGAGTGTTCCATGCTTTTCAGAGATCTTGGGTATAAATATGCTTGTCACTCTCATCACTCAGCACCTTTTTTGCTTTGTGACAAAGGTTCACTAAACGTCATCCCTGGTGTTAAGAAAGCATCTTAATGTAGTCATCTCTGGTTTGCTTTTTTAATAATGAGAATATTTGCATTCACATGTTTCTTTAATTCTTGCAAGGATATTTTAGTACTGAATATATTTAGTGTTAGTAAAGCATGTCGTCTGATTACAGGGTAGCACTCAGATCTCTTTCTTCATTTTGTCCCTGGCACCTGGGGCGTGGATATACTAACGTAATTGTTTATAAATACAAGCGAATTTAAATTATATGAAAATTTATGATATCCTTTGGTCACTCTGACCTTAAGGGCCTGCAAGCAGTTGTATATAAATTAGGTTTTCACTTTGTGTTTTAAGTGGTAATTCATAAAACTGAATTTAAAGTAGAAAGTCATACTATGATAAAAAAAAAATGATATTTATCAGGGAGAAAACTTGCTGTTCGCTTGTGTTTAACATGTGTGTGTGTGCTTAGTCACTAATGACTTGATTGCAAAATTTTACTATTGAACAAATTTGGAATCTTTTATTGATATCCTGATTGTCAACTGAAGTTACAGAAATATATTTTTGTCTTTTTCTACAGTTAATTATAATATGCACTTTACTGTTATTTCTTTTTAAGCTTTATATACCTAATGGTGAAGATATTTGTAGGTATAAACCAGTAACTCTCGAACTTGTTAGTATGTTCCCAAAGATTTTTTTCCATTTGACTTGTTTAAATTAGAAAATTCTTAAGGTAATTATTGTCATACTGGAAAGATCTTTTGATGAAGTGAAGCATAAATTTGCTAGTTAAATGCTGGGTGAAAAAATGAAAATAATTTCCTATAAAATGAAACAACAACATATTAATTAGAAAAAAAAAAACTTGTAAGACTTAGGATTTTAAGTACCTTGATTCATAACTGCAGAACATTTTTCAGAATTATTTATTACTAACATTTTTCTGTAAGAATCACCAAATCCATGTCTCATTTATAACCTAATGCAAGTGCATGAAGAAATAGATCTAAAAGGAGTGAGGAATGTTAAGCCTTAGCTTAAAGCAGTAGAAGTCACCGCTTTGAACTTTGAATTGTGCTGATTAGTTCCAACAGAAAATTTATGGATTTTTGTCAGTTAATTTGCATTATAATTTAAAAATTCTGTTGTGCAGTGTCAGAAAGGCAACTGACTGGATTTTGTTGTGTATATTTATACAACATCTAATGTAGATGAGGTTTGCCTCATCTTCCATAGTGGGAAGTCAAAAGATAAACATATAAAAATGAAAATAATCAGTGATTTCTGTGTGTGTATTATTTAGAAATGTGGAATAAAATATCAGAGGAAACAGCTAAAAGAATTTAAAGTGATTGCCTCTGAGGTGAAGGGTTGAAGAGGTGCAGCAGGAAGCATCTGCTCTTTGTCATGAACCTTGCAGAAATAATGGACTTAATCTGTGCAGTTGTCATTTTTGAGAAAAGGGTTATAGAGCAGAGAACCTCAGTGTTTTCTTCTGTTAGTTATTTGCATGCATAGTAAATCTTTAATTTGAACAGTGGGGTACTACCTGTCAGCTGTTAGTAGTTTACTCTGTTCCCTGAGGACTCAGGGATAAATAATTCACCCTTGAGAGCTGTCCTGAAACCCTAGTCTAGAATGTGCCAGCACTAAACGTTCTAAAATTGAATTCTTAGAGATTTGACCTAATAGATTGAACTATATAGAGAATGCAAAGAAATAGAGGAAGACAATACAAAGAGTAAAAACCAATAATTATTAATCTGTTTTCATCTTAAAACAAAATTCAAAAGTATCCCTTTTCTCTCTCCGCTATTAGATCCTGTGTTTGTGTGTGTGTGTATGTGTGTGCACGTGCTTGCAAGTGTGAAACAGAAACCATCTTGAGCTACCTTCAATATTAAGGGAATATTTCTCAAAATAACGGTTCTCATGAGGTCATGAGGTTCTCAACCTGTATTGTACATTATAATCACCTGGAGAATGTTTGCACCTTCCAGTGCCTAAGGTGCACCTCAGGTGAATTAAGTTTCTCAATTGATTCCAGTAGTCAGGGTTGAGAACCACTGCCCTATTAGCCTCCCTTTCCACTAAGATCGCTGCTGTTTCTAATAAAAATTTGTCACGTTGGTATCTTGAAATAAGTTAAGCCTAAGAAGTACTGTTTTGGATGGTGATTCCCAAACCTAGTTGGTTGAGTATCAGCATTTCCTGGGGAAAACTTTCTGGGTTCATTCCTGATCTACTCAATTTTCAGGAAAAAATTCCTCAGCAAAGCTGGAAAGTGTGTATTTTTTGAATGTCTGGTATGAGGAGTTTTTGGTCCATCATTTGGGAACCAGGTCTAAAGGTGATTTAAACGTTACCTTATTTGTGAGGTTGACCTTTGTTATTTCTCTATCTTGTCCTTTATATCCTCACTTAATTTTTTTATTCATCCATTCATGAAACATTCTTTGGGTGTCCTTGTGTGAGACAGACATTTTTATACATGCAAGAGATACAAATAGGATACTGTCCCTGAATTCAAGGAGGCTACTAGAGGACAATGTGCTGTTCTTAGTCATATCTGATTCTTTGTGACTCCATGGATTGTAGCCCGCCAGGCTCCTCTGTCCATGGTGATTTTCCAGACAAGAATACTGGAGTGGGTTGGCATGCTCTCTTCCAGGGGATCTTCCCAACCCAGGGATTGAACCCAGATCTCCCACATTGCAGGCAGATTCTTGACCATCTGAGCTACCAGGGAAGCCGAAGAACACTGGAGTTGGCCTGTCCCTTCTCCAGGGGATCTTCCTGACCCAGGAATCGAACTGGGGTCTCCTGCGTTGTAGATGGTTTCTTTACCAGCTGAGGTACCAGGGAAGACCCACTAGAGGACAATAGGTCTGTAGATAAATGTATAGCGGAAGCATTGTAAGTATTATGCTGGAAGCCAGAAACATGGGAGTCAGTCTTGATTTCTTCTGTCCTGTTAATTCCGCCTAAATTTATTTCCATCCTACGAACCTTTCTTCATCATCACTGCTAGCACCTTAAATCCAAGCCACTTTTTCTGCTTTCCACCTGGCTACCTCCTCAACCTTCAGATTTCAGCTCAGGGTCACTTTACTCGTGAATTCATTCTTACATCCTTCTTCATTGTCTTTTGGGGGTACTTGTCAATTGCATTTACATTTGTGTTTTTGTGATTTTTTTTTTAATGTCAGTCTATCCCACTGGACAATGAGCTGCAGGAAGTCTGAGGTCAGCTCTCTTGCTGGTGCTTGTACCTGGCATATTCTAGGACTTACAAATTGTTGAATAAATAAGTAATTAAATAATGAGGAAAGAAGCTGTTGTGACATCTTTGCTCATCACTCTAGAGTCTGCTAGTCCCAAACAGTGCAAACAGAGGGACTTATAATGGTGCAGTTTGCTTAAAATTTTAAAAACACAAGAAGACCATGAGTGGTCTTCTCATCCCTAAAAAATTAAATTATGAGCAGTTCGAATACAAAAGCCTCATAATTAACTAATTACTAATTAATTAAAACTAATGTACATATAAGACATTGAAAAGTTGCCAAAACATTTCCCCATCTTTTTCTTGAGGTTAGGAAACACAAAGAGTTAATAACTCCAAAGTTGAAAACAGAAAAGGAAAAGAAAGAACGCTGAAAAATATTTTAAACCTCCTGAACTCACCTATAGGCTAAATTTCAAGAGCATTAGTATAGAGATTTCAAATTACATTTAAATAAAGTAAAAAGTAATTTCGGCTTAATTTTTGAAATAATGCTGGGTTCATGAACTGTAGAGTCAGAGGCGAAAAGAAACTCAACCCAGACATTATACTATGATGAATTTTTCTTTTTCCATCTCCAGTTTAAATGAAAAATGTTCCTACAGTTCTGTAATATTTTTAATCGTTGGAGGCCTTTCCAGTGTATTTACTTCCCATGAGTCAGTGATTTCATCAGCAAAGAGACAAAAAGGCACCAAGTAGTATATGTGCTCGATCAAAACAAACATTTCACTTAAAAATAATATGTCTTACTTGACCACTTAATGATACATGTGGCCTGACTTCTCCCAATTAAAAGGAGCCAATTTTACTGGCATGATAAGCATATGAAAGTCCTGAGATATATAGAACTTCTGGAGCCCTAGAGTCCAGAGGAAAACTGCAGGAAGAGAACTTGTCCACTCCCTCAATTCAATCGCAAGAAAACCTGGAGAAAAGCTCACCTCCTCCTCACAGGCCACCCCTTCCTGTTGCAACATGAATGGAGACAGAATTCTGGCAGTGTATACATATCAAACTGTTAACAGTGGTTGCCATTGGAGGGTGGGAATGAAGAAAATACATTTCTTTCTGTTATTTATTGAAAGAGCCATTTGCGATTAAGAAACAAATTATAGTGTATAGTGCATTGCTCCGCTTTTGGTTTTCTCAACCGATTTAGCTTATGCAGTTTACTGTATTTAACTTGATGTTTTTGTTAAGACATTTTAGTTAGGTGAAAATCATTAATATTAATTAAATCTGAAGCTTGGGTTCTCTGTATTTAGCAGATCCTCTCAAGGCAAAAACTGGCTTCATTGTTCCACATCCATTTCTGGGTTTCACTGTTCACATGGTTTTTACCTGAGTGTTCCTTGCTGATGCTTTTGTGAAGTTTTTCTGGTGTTTGCTTGTTTTTCTGTATTATGTAGGATTTGGGGGTTTTTTTTCAGTAGGAGTATTGGTCTAGGCACCCAGTCAGCCATTCTGCTAGGAATGAATGTCTCATTGTTTTTGCACCGTGATATACACTTTGTATGTTAACATAATTCATAATTACATTGGAGCTGTGAAATGGTGTAATAGTCAATAGTGCTATTATGACATTCACCAGACTAGCCCACCTTTCACCAAATAGTAACCTTAGAGTGTTAGCATGCATTTTGTTTCATGAGGGTTTTGCAAAATGCACAGTAATACTTGATAATTTCTCCTATGTTAAAATTAGGATGGTATGATCTGTGGTGTGAAACTGGGTGGGGCCATGACCGCCCATTAAACTGTGTATTAGAGCAAATTCAAACTGACTTTTTGAGTAGAATTTCAGCCCTCCTGCATGTGTGACTTTCTCTGTCACACTTGTTCAAGCTAAAGTTGGATGGTTTCACACACGTGCCCTTATTAGTAACCAAATTTTCGTAAGGCCACCTGTCTTGTCCTTAGTGCTACCTTATCCTTTAACTGGCTTAAAATAACAAAAGAACAATAAAAACTGTTTTCCAGAAACTTGTCAGGAGGATATAAACAAATCCATGTTCAACTCAGTCGCTCAGTCGTGTCTGACTCTTTGCGACCCCATGAACTGCAGCACGCCAGGCCTCCCTGTCCATCACCAACTCCCGGAGTTCACCCAAACCCATGTCCATTGAGTTGGTGATGCCATCCAGCCATCTCATCCTCTGTCGTCCCCTTCTCCTCCTGCCCTCAATCTTTCCCAGCATCAGGGTCTTTTCTAATGAGTCAGCTCTTCGCATCAGGTGGCCAAAGTACTGGAGTTTCAGCTTCAACATCAGTCCTTCCAATGAACACCCAGGACCGATCTGCTTTCGGATGGACTGATTGGATCTCCTTGCAGTCCAAGGGACTCTCAAGAGTCTTCTCCAAAACCACAGTTGAAAAGCATCAATTCTTCAGT